>CM045998.1:149095-451837 GCA_025175895.1 Wurfbainia villosa
CGAGTCGATTTATGTACTGTGATATTTTGGTGTCCTTATGGACCTTTATTCGGATTTTTATTCGATTGATTTGATTGAGTATTCCCGCCTGTGATGGCGTAAGGGTAGGTTTAGATGTGATATACTTTTGGTTATATCCTTTGATTGTTGGCCTGAGGCCTATTTATGACCTGCGTGTGTTGTTTGGATTCTGGTCGTGTTGACCGATGTATAGTGGTCGTGTAGGCCTTGTATGCAAGATTGGTATTGTCACCCGCATGGGGAGATGCCGGGATTTTGTCTCGCGGGACTCTCGAGCGTGACAATTTATTTGGTATTAGAGCCCTAGGTTTACAAGTTCCCAGGGGTTTTGGGATTTTTCGGAGTTCGCCACGTTTGGCAGGTTTTTACGAGTCAATCTAGAAAATTTTGGATCGGTATGGATTTCCGACGATTTTTATGTTTCGGAAATTCGAGGTATTATTGACGAGGTTAATTTGGGGATTTGGCGACGACGGGACCTCTCTTGGCGGAAAAATAGGTATGATGATTAATTTTATGTTTTTACTTGTAGTAACATCTGGTAAAAATTTAACAGATATAAGACGAGGTGGGCGTGCTCATGTGCCGAGACGTGGTGCGAGGCGGCCACGCCAAAGGACATTGAGATCTCTGGCGACGGAGTTGCCAGAGAGATCTACTGAGGGTGAGAGAGATCTACTGAGGGTGAGCATGTTGATCAGGGTCAGATTCCACTTGGTGCTACGGGAGTCGTGGATCCTCAGTCCTCGGCGGTTCCTCCTCCAGAGATATCCACTTTTGGGGTATCCGATGTACCAAGGAGACCCCCGCTACACTTCAACACACCCGCCAAGAGGGCTCGCATGCTACTCTGACACCGACAGCCCATCGCTGAGCCTGGCCGACCTCACTGCAGATTCCGCCTGCTTCATGCAGCGGCACCATCTACAGTTGTTTCGCAGTTCCTGCGATGACCCCTACTCATCCTACTGATGTGGCTGCGGCACGAGCTCGGATTCCCGGTTTAGCAAAGTCGATGAAAAGTCGGTTCACCTTATTCAGCGGAGAGACTGATCCGAGCTCTGCTCAGTCTTGGATCGAGACGATGGAGTGTACCTTCTACTATATGGTCTGCTCCGAGTGGGAGAAGGCAGAGTTGGTGGCCTTCCATTTACGAGGTGAGCCCGAGATCTGGTGGGACACGCAGTGCTCGATCATCAGCGAGCAGCGTTACACCGGGAGATTTAGAGAGGCATTTGAGAGTCAAGATTTCCACGATCATATCGATGATGCGACGCCGATTTTCCGAGTCTACGTAATAATCGCCGCTGATGGAGTATAATACGAATTTAATCGCTTAGCTGTGTTTTGTCCAGAGTTAGTCGCTGAGGACAAGTCACGCATGATGCAATTTGTTCAGGGACTAGATGGGCCTCTTCAGGTCAATATGGCAGGATTTGGCGCTTCTTCCTACCGAGAGGCATTGATAGAGCTCGCTGATCGAGTCGGCTCAACAGAGAGCTAATACTGACAGAAGAGAAAACATACAAAACGAACCATGTGATGCACTCCAAAGAACACAGATCATCGGATCAGCAAAGTGGCCGCAGCACCGGTCGAGTCATTCTGGGGCATCTAGCCTCATAAATCGTGAAGATCTTCACCGGACCCTCCCGATCTTCTCAGAGCTAGAGGCCGCCACTAGTGACACCTATTGTACCGCAGGGTCGAGAGAGCATATCGTCACCAAGACTGGGACACCATTATTATTGCAAACCGCCTGACATGAGACGAGATTATTCTGAAGGCCCATCATGTGGCTTCCGGGTTTCTATCCAGGAGGATAGGGGACTAGAGAGGGGGCAAATCGCTGCACCTTCGCAACGCCAAAGCAGAGGATAGCTCCCCTACAAGAGTTGCATACGGCATGCATGGACAGGAGTACACCAAAGGCGTATGATGTCACAGTGGTTCATTTCAGACCGCAGATCGATGCATCCCCAACCATCGTACAATACTCGCAAGATCGCCATCGACAAGATCACCGCCA
Organism: Wurfbainia villosa; assembly: GCA_025175895.1. Lineage (NCBI taxonomy): Eukaryota > Viridiplantae > Streptophyta > Magnoliopsida > Zingiberales > Zingiberaceae > Wurfbainia > Wurfbainia villosa. The sequence goes on from CM045998.1 coordinate 151,146, forward strand.
CGCCATCGTTCAGACACCGAGCCAGCTACACAAGACTGAAGACGCGAGCCTTCAGATCAACCTTTATATCACCTTCATATCAGCCTTCGATCCTCAGCTCAGCACCACGCCACCTCTGGCAAGGTCTACCACCTCCACCTCCACCGAGATGGGCTGATTCATGCGACAGAGAGGATGCGCAATGAGCCGAATCCGTTTTCCATGGTACGATTTCACTTTATGCATTTTCAGCTATTGTGCTAATTGATACTGACAGTTCGTATTCATTTATTTCTCGTACATTTATGAGAGAGATTGGTAGACTACCTACGATTAGATCACAGCGATTAACCGTCTCCCTACCGTCGGTGATACGTTGGACGTTACCCAGGAGGTCCGAGGTTGTCCCTTAGATTTCGGTAACATCATACTTACTGTAGATTTATTGCTACTGGACATGGTCGAGTTCGATATTATCCTTGGCATGGATTGACTGTCAGCATATCATGCCACAGTTGATTGCCAGATGAGGGTGGTCACTTTCCGACCTCCGAACCAACCCTCGTGGGATTTCACTGGCATCCGGGACGATGACATATCGACAATTTCTATGATTTAGGCTCAAAAACTTTTATTACAGGGTTGCCAGGGTTTTCTATTATCTATGATCAATGTAGAAGACAGTGGTGACTCTCAGATCGTTGACATTTCCATTGTCCGAGAATATCCGGATGTCTTTCCAGAGGAGTTACCGAGACTGCCTCCTAGAACGCAAGTGGAGTTCACGATTGAGTTAATTCCTAGGATGTCGCCGGCATCAAAAGCTCCTTATCGTATAGCCCCGAGAGAGTTGAACGAGTTAAAGGTTCAGCTCCAGGAGCTTTTGGACAGAGGTTTTATTCGCCCTAGTGTATCACCCTAGGGTTCTCTGGTTCTTTTTGTGAAGAAGAAAGACGGTTCGATGAGATTATGCATCGACTACAGGCAGTTGAACGCCATCACTATCAAGAATAAATATCCCCTGCCACGTATCGAGGACTTGTTTGATCAGCTCAGAGGTACATCAGTATATTCTAAGATTAATCTGCGGTCCGGATATCATCAACTAAGGGTTAGAGACTCAGACATTCAGAAGACAGCGTTCCGTACCAGATATGGACACTATGAGTTTTTGGTAATGCCATTTGGGCTTACCAATGCTCCGGGGGTATTCATGGATTTGATGAACCATGAATTTATGGATTTCCTAGATCGGTTCGTCATTGTCTTTATTGACGACATTCTGGTCTATTCTCGTTCTGAAGAGAAACACGCACAACATCTTCGCCTTGTTTTGGATAGGCTCCGACAAAAGCGACTATATGCGAAGTTCAATAAGTGCGCGTTCTGGTTACCCTCAGTCGGTTTTCTGGGACATGTGGTTTCTAATAGAGGCACTTCAGTGGATCCCCAGAAGATCGAGGTTGTCACCAATTGGGAGCAGCCAAAATCAGTTCAGGAGGTTCGCAGTTTCCTAGGCTTGGCTGGTTATTACAGACAGTTCGTTGAGGGTTTCTCGAGCATCGCTATGACATTGACATGCCTTACCAGGAAGGGCATGAAGTTCACGTGGTCAGAGGCGTGCGAGACCAGTTTCTAGGAGTTGAAGAAGAGATCGTGTGTCGACCGATTCTGGTATTGCCATCAGGGGACGACGGTTTCGTCCTTTATACCGATGCGTCTCTCCAGGGTTTAGGCACAGTATTGATGCAGCACGGTAGGGTAGTCTCTTATGCTTCTTGCTAGTTGAAGGAGCATGAGAAAAACTACCCAGTTCATGATCTAGAGTTAGCCGCTATTATCTTTGCCTTGAAGATTTGGAGGCATCATCTGTATAGTATTACGTTTGAGATTCTCACTGATCATAAGAGTCTCAAATATCTATTTACGCAGAAGGAACTCAATCTCAGACAAAGGAGATGGATGGAGTTTCTGAAGGATTATGACTGTACCATTAGCTACCACCCAGGGAAAGCCAATGTGGTTGCCGATGCACTTAGCCAGAAGTCCCGAGGGACTTTAGCTTCCTTCCGAGTTTTAGTCACGGATTTGATTCAGGGTTTCTCTGAGTTGAGCCTTGAGGAGCAGGGATCGACAGAGCAGGGCGTTCTGGTTACCATGGTTGCTTAGTCGTCTATCCGGACGAGAGTCCGAGAGGCTCAGGCCATTGATCAGCATTTGCAATTTATTGACAGTCAGATAACCTCTGGACAGCAGACTGAGTTCACCCGAGATGACGAAGGTATTATATATTTCCGGGGTAGATTATGCGTACCTCAGTCTCACTCAGTTATGGAGGAGTTCTTCAAAAGGCTCATCGCTCTCAATTTGCGATCCACCCAGGCGGAACCCGCATGTATCAAGATTTAAAGCATTTGTATTGGTGGAACGACATGAAGAAAGACATCGCAGATTTTGTGGCAAGATGTCTAGTTTGTTAGCAGGTGAAGGCTGAGCACTAGAGACCAACCGGATTACTTCAGAGGATTCCTATTCCTAAGTGGAAGTGGGATCACATTACCATAGATTTTGTGGTGGGTTTGCCTAGGACACGTCAAGGCCATGACATGATTTGGGTAGTCGTAGACCGACTAACCAAATCCGCGCACTTCTTAGCGATTCGGAAGACTTACTGTTGGTGCAGGGGCACTAGATAATCGAACCTGTGTTTTGATTATGGCAAAGACACAAAGTTAAGTCTACATTGTTATCTCACGAGCTAAATCAAGTGTGCAGAAAAGTGTTAAAGCTGGAGCTGAAGGCTAGCGACACCCGGAGGAAGTCGCGGTGGTCGGGCGACACTCGAGTGACTTCGGAGGGAGCCGAAGGAATCGAGTGGAAGGCCGGAAGCGAGAGCTACTATCGAGGTAAGCTCGTGTGAGTGAGAGATTGTAAGGTCGTGTCCTCTTTACGGGGACGACCATAAGCGGCGATTCGACTAAGACTTCCTGTGGAAGGTCTAGGTCGAGATCAGACGGTTAGAAACCGTCGTATTTATCATTTTCCGAGCTAACCTCTTATTGCAGGGAAGTGGCCAAGTGGTCGGCATGACCGGACATGGAGGCCGATCGTGATGCCCATCACCGATCGGATGGGAGGCATCACCGATGATGGCGACGATTTCACTTCGCGCTAGGTCAAAACGGATAACGTTTGACGCGGCCACTTCGCAATAAAATTTGGACAACTTCATGATCCGTTCCGAAAAAAGAGGAGACAAATTCAAAGGCCAAAATCTATAAAAGGAGGGGAGGATTCCAACTCCAAATCACATCAAGTTTATTCATCAAGTGCTCCTACAACGCCAACGCTCCAACATCGTCATAACGCCGATGCGACGTAAAGTTTCGATCTTCTTCATCGGCAGCAGAATTAAGTAATATTTTTGATATTGTATTCTTTGTTTTTCTTCATAACGAGGTGAGGTAGGCTTGTTACCTCATCCTCGTATATTCGGTTTTGTGATCGTTGTCTCCTACCTCCAACGAGGAGGAGACGTTATAGTGCTTTGCCCTCCGTACGCTTGCCTAGGACCGATAGGGCTCGAGTAGCAACTGGTTGTGAACCAAGTAAAATAAACGTGTTCATTTATTTTCCACTGTGCTTACTTTATGACCGAACTAATCTAAAAAAAAAGATTTACGATTGCTATTCACCCCCTCTAGCGACGCTCGATCCAACAATTGGTATCGAGCGGGCGCTAAGATTTGGTGAAACAACCAATCTAGCACGCTTTGGTTTTCTCGTATTTTTGATTCGTATTTTTTGGTCTTTTCCTCCGACTACTAATCCAAGACGAAGTCTTGGTACGTTTCTTTTGGTTGTGTGCTTGCAAGTTTTCTCTCTTGGAGTAGCCGACGGTAAAACGGCCATAACTTTTCGCACAAGTGGACTCACATAACGATCTATGTACCAAATCGAAGCTCTCAGAAAGATCTACATTTCTTACCAGGGTTTACCCTCGTAACAAGCTGTTTCCAGCCCAAAAATCCAACGTTTAGTACCCTTTCGGGGACATAGAAGGTCGTAAGTATCGAGTTTTTGTTAGTTTCTTATTCTCCTTATTTATTTCTGTTTATTTCCTATTATTTCCCGCACTACTAATCCAAGACCAAGTCTTGGAATTCTCTTTGGTTTTTATTCGTATTTTGCAAGATATTTAATGGCTCACATTGAGGGGTATAGCACCACCCGACCTCCGTTCTTTAACGGAAATGATTTCTGTTATTGGAAAGGTCGGATGGAGTGTTTTCTAAAAACACAAGTCGAGACTTGGATAATAATCCAAACCGGCTTTGCTCTACCCACCAATGATCAAGGAGAGGCCTTGATTTCAACAAGTGGACAAATGCAACCAAGAGGCAAATCGAAGCCGATGCAAGAGCAACCCAAATATTGCAATGCGGCTTGTCCAAGGAGGAACTCAACCGCATCGGACCATTCATTAGCGCCTGGAACAAATTGATTGATTTACACGAAGGGACGGCCGATGCTATGGTATGTAAAAGAGATTTACTTTTAAATAAACTGTACAATCTAAAGATGCAGGATCATGAGACCGCCACCCAACTACATGCGCGGATCCAAGATATCGTCAACAGTCTTCATTCGATCGGGCAAGCCATAGAGAACCGGGACCTTATAAGGTACGCTTTAAATGCTTTCCCTAGGACTACCTTGTGGGCATCCATGGTCGATGTCTACAAGGTCTCTAAGGACCTTTTGAAGCTTAGGTTAGACGAATTATTTTCCGAGTTTGAACTTCATGAGCAAACTAACGTGGTCCGGGCCGAGAGAGTTATTGCTTTACTTGCAGGACAAAGAAGGAAGCCACCTACTAAGCAAGTAGATGAACTCGAACCCGAAGACGAATCCGAATCCGAAGAGGAGGCCATAATAGTCAACATTGTGCGGAGAATAGTTCGACAAGAAAGAAGGAAATTGAAGAATGAGAACCAAAAGAAAAAGGGAGCAAGGAAAGCCTTCCATGCAACTTGGGACAACAGAGAAGACATAGCTTACATGGCAAGAACGGAGGAGTCCGAGTCAGAATCCGAAGCCGAGTCCAACTACAACTCCGACTCCGACCCCGAAGATTATTTCGAGAGAAAACTCAAAGCCGGACCAAAAGGGAAAGTCAAGGTTAATCGCTCTTTAATTAGTACACTTTACAGTACAATTAAAATGCTTACTAGGAAATTAACTAAGTCTGAGTCTAGGGTTGAGTCATTACTTGAGGAGGTTGAAACCCTCAAGCAAGAGGCTACTCTAACCTCTTCAACTAGTCAAGTTCAAGAGGGAAACTCAACCCAAATTGAAAAACTTGAGGAGGAGAATTCTCTTTTGAAAGACCGAGTTCAAGAGGTTGAGGGTAGGTTGGAAAGGTTCACATTGGGATCTAAGAACCTTAATCGACTACTTGGAACCCAAAGAGTCGTGTACAACAAAGCCGGACTCGGATTTAAGTCAAAGACTACGAATAAGTCTTATATGTCTATCGTAAATCGTAGTCATCAAAGAGTCCAAGCATGGGTCCCAAAGGTTTTATTGAACTCACATATAAGGACTAATAAGTATTGGATTCCTCAGGATCAAGTTCATTATTTGAATAGACCATATTGGTTCAATGGTCCAGGGGGAGCTAACACTAAAATAGTATACCCGAGTACTGAGCAAAATCATTGAATATTTTTCTTTAATTTTTAGAATGGTTAGATAGGAAAAATAGTTAGTCAACTCTTGACAACATAGTATCAGGACACGGCGAGATGATAGTACGTTAGGGAAATAAAGTCTCGTGTATTCAGGCTAGATAAGGCGTATCTAGCTTGGTGCACTTGACAGAGTGGAACTAGCTGAAGCTACCTCGCCGTATCCTAAACTAGTTAGACCAGGAAGTAACCCTAAGTGACTTAAGTGATATTTTCTTGAATTTGGCTTTGTCTAAGGAAGTGGTCGTTGTTCCAATCAAAGAAGGCCCCTGTGCCTCGCCACGACTTGGAATCCAGTTTCTCGAAAAGTTACTTAACGATCTAAAGGTTAAATCTGAATCTAACCCAAGGTTGATTATCTTTAATCAATTTAAAATCATCTCACAAAATATATAAGGTGAACAAATTCTGAGACACATAGAATGGGTGAGATATTAAGGATAATTGAAATATAACCTCTTCAAAATACTACTTATTTTCTCAACTATTGTACTTAACAACTCTTAGGCCAAAGTTTAGTTTAGCCCCTACATCTCTTATACTTCATATATATTGACTAAGGGGAGAGCAAACTAACCTTAAGGGTTATATTATAAATAGTTAGATTATTAGTGCAGAGGACACACCTCAACCAATCTATCTAATTTGCTAGAGACGCATGCTTGGACTTATAGTTGATTTATCTTGATGCATGCATATACCATATTGTTTTTAAGCCCCTATTTTATATAACAAACTTCAATTTTACATAACAAACCCCAACATTTATTTTGATTTATGGAAAAAGGGGGAGAAGAGCGAAAGTTAAGGGGGAGTAACACAAAATTTAATTTATTTAATTTTGAATTAAATTATCTCTTTCAAAACTCACCTAGGGTTAAGGGGGAGTTTTGGTTAAGGGGGAGTTTTTGAAAATGACATTCATCATTTACTATACTTGCTTTATGCTTTAATTTTCCTTAACTTTGTGTTGGTTTGCCATAGATCAAAAAGGGGGAGATTGTTGGTGCAGGGGCACTAGATAATCGAACCTGTGTTTTGATTATGGCAAAGACACAAAGTTAAGTCTACATTGTTATCTCACGAGCTAAATCAAGTGTGCAGAAAAGTGTTAAAGCTGGAGCTGAAGGCTAGCGACACCCGGAGGAAGTCGCGGTGGTCGGGCGACACTCGAGTGACTTCGGAGGGAGTCGAAGGAATCGAGTGGAAGGCCGGAAGCGAGAGCTACTATCGAGGTAAGCTTGTGTGAGTGAGAGATTGTAAGGTCGTGTCCTCTTTACGGGGACGACCATAGGCGACGATTCGACTAAGACTTCCTATGGAAGGTCTAGGTCGAGATCGGACGGTTAGAAACCATCGTATTTATCATTTTCCGAGCTAACCTCTTATTGCAGGGAAGTGGCCAGCCGGCAATGATCACGGACATGGAGCGGCCGATCGATGCCCATCACCGATGGGGAGGCATCACCGATCCGATGGTGATGATTCAGCTTTCGCGCTAGGTCAAAATGGATAATGTTTGACGTGGCCACTTCGCGATAAAATTTGGACAACTTCATGATCCGTTCCGAAAAAAGAGGAGACAAATTCAAAGGCCAAAATCTATAAAAGGAGGGGAGGATTCCAACTCCAAATCACATCAAGTTTATTCATCAAGTGCTCCTACAACGCCAACGCTCCAACATCGTCATAACGCCGACGCGACGTCAAGTTTTGATCTTCTTCATCGGCAGCAGAATCAAGTAATATTTTTGATATTGTATTCTTTGTTTTTCTTCATAACGAGGTGAGGTAGGCTTGTTACCTCATCCTCGTATATTCGGTTTTGTGATCGTTGTCTCCTACCTCCAATGAGGAGGAGACGTTATAGTGCTTTGCCCTCCGTACGCGGTCTAGGACCGATAGGGCCTTGGAGTAGCAACCGCTGGGTTGTGAACCAAGTAAAATAAACGTGTTCATTTATTTTCCGCTGTGCTTACTTTGCGTATCGAACGAACGAAAAAAAAAAGATTTACGATCGCTATTCACCCCCCCCCTCTAGCGACGCTTCTCGATCCAACACCTACACTCTGGATCATTTGGCAGAGTTATATTATCGGGAGATCATCAGATTGCATGGTGTTCCTTTGAGCATTATATCAGATAGAGATCCCCGGTTCACGTTCCGGTTATGGCAGAGTCTGCAGCAGGCCTTAGGCACGCAGCCGTTTTAATCGCTTTCCATTCGCAGCAGACGGATGGGCATCGAGTGGACCATTCAAACACTAGAGGATTTGCTGAGGTCCTGTGTTATAGATTTTGGGAGCAACTGGGAGGACCACTTGCCGTTAGTGGAATTCGCCTACAATAACAGCTATCATTCGGCTATCCAAATGGCCCCGTTTGAGGCATTGTATGGTAGACAGTGTCATACACCCACCCTCTGGGAGGAGGTTGGGGAGGCTCAGTTACTAGGACCCCAGAGAGCTCAGCATGAGGCAGAGTTGATCCGTACTATCAGACGTAGGATGGCAGAGGCGCAGGATTGCCAGAAGAGTTATGCATATCGGAGATAGAGACCTCTAGAGTTTTCTGTTGGTGATCATGTATTCCTACGAGTCTCACCCATGAAAGGGTGAAGAGATTTGGCCTCCGTGGTAAGCTAGCTCTTAGATACATTGGTTCGTTTGAGATTTTGGAGAGGATCAAAGCAGTCGCTTACCGTCTAGCGCTACCACCATCTTTGACGGGTATTCATGATGTGTTCCATGTGTCCATGCTGAGGAAGTATGTGCCAGACTCTACACATATTCTGTTAGATGTGTCAGGTTCCATTCAACCTGATGCTACTTACGCAGAGGTTCCGGTACGGATTCTAGATCACAAGGAACGACAGTTGCGGAACAAGATTGTGTGACGTGTCAAGGTCGGGTGGAGTCACCACACTGACGAGGAGGCTACTTGGGATCTTGAGGAAAAGATCAGAGCTCAATACCCCCACCTGTTTACTTAAGGTATGTGAGATATATTTTAGTACTTGTGGTAATTTCTTACTCGTTATGCATCTGAGTAGGAAATTTGGAGACCAAATTTTTATTAGTGGGGGATTTGGGGACCAAATTTTTATTAGTGGGGGAGAATGTTAAATACGAAAAATTTAAAATATTAAATTTAATGGCCAAAAATTTAAGAAAAATATTCCTAGAAGTTTTCGGTATTTTTAGAGAATTTTAGGAATTTTTTCAGAATTTTTATGGATTTAAACGGAGCTCGTACGAGATAATTACGGGGATAATTAATTTACCAAGGGATTAATAAAAATAAAAATAAAACTAGGTTTTTATTTATTTATAAAGGGGTAGTTCGGATGATTAGGGATCGATCCCAATTTTCCCGATCGCGAATTTCTTTTTCTTTCCTCTCCGTTTCTCACGTCGCCCGACAGTTCTCTCTCGCGATTTCCCCTTTCTCGCACCCAAAGCCATCGCTTCTTCCCCTCACGCTCGTAGCCACCGCAACCAACAGCAGCGATTTTCGGTCGCCGCTGCTTGTCGTCCGACCTCGATGTTGCACCGCCATCGCTGCTCTCGCGAACGTCCTTTGCGCGCTCGCCATCCACAGCCACGCGTGCCGGCCTCCTCTGCCACAGACGACGCGTGTCGGCCTCCTTTGCCACAGACGACGCATGCCCTCCTCTGCCAGCGCCGGCCGTTCTCCGGCCAGTCTCCTCCGCCGTGATCGGCCCGCACCGAGGAGATACCGCCGAGGGGAGTTTCCAAATTTCTGGTATATATCTTATTTTTCTTTTTCTTTCGTCTGTTCAGGTGGATTGTGGTTGTGGATCTGTTTTGGGTGAGAGTGATCGGTGGTGTGTTGGATTCTTCCCTTCGGTGAAGATGGAAGGCTGTGATTTGGGGGGGGGGGGGGTTGCCGGCTGAGAGGGCTGTGAGGGTATAATTGGGGGCGTCGTGCGGTTGGGGTTGGAGGTGGTCATACAAGGTCGGCTATAAGTGGGCAGTTCACGACTGTAAGGGCTGTGAATAACTGTGAGTCGGAGTTATGATCTATGTTTGGAGGTTACTATTGAGGGAGTCGGTTGTGAGGTTCTCGGCCACGAAGTGGGCTGCGAGTTGGGGGTATCGGCTGCCGGTGGAATCCTAAGGCAGGTAGGCAGCATTCATAGTATGATTTGATTGTATTATTCGGTTAATTGTAATTATACTCAGTGGAGATTAGATTGTTGGTTGGTTTCGGATAAATTTAGGGTTGTGGGATGGATCCATTTGGGTGATGTCGGCTGTGCAAGGTTAGGTGTTGGGGTTTTGTACAAATTTTCTGTGATGTGGGGTTTTTGGCGGACTGTGAAAGGGTTAGATAAATTAGTGAAATTGGAAGTTGATTTGGGTTAATTGGTTTATGTAAGAAATCGATTAAGTATTTGATTTGGCGGTGGATTGCATTTTTGTGTTTAACAATAGTTATGTTATATGCAGGTTTCGGTCACGAGGCAGGTTCACGGGCGTGACGATTTGTTGTTTTCTTGAGCATTTAATCAGGCGGGTATTTTGACTTATCTCTTAGATATAGTCATGTTGATATGCTAGTTAGTATAGCTTGCAATAATTTTCATATTTATTTGCCTTGCATGTTTTTGTGCCTACTTGATACATGCATTTGATCAGTTTATGGTTATACCTTCCCTATTTTACTTGGATTCATTGATATGTACCTATTGGTTGTGCATATTATTCGGATATGTATTTTAGTTGGATACATGCTTTAGTGTCATGCACCATCTTGCATGATTGCATGCTGGCTGGACAGGGTTCCTTTATAGTTGAGCCCGTAGCCAGTTACATGGTCTGCACACGCTGCCACTCATGGCTTAGTGGTACATCAGGAGGATGTGTGCAGTTGCTCTGTCAGGCTCCGCTGGTCTGCTCATGGATAGCGTTGAGGCAGCGTGATAGCGGGCAGGGATCCCTCCTCTAGTCTACGACACCGAGAGATGAGAGCTTTGCTCCCCCACTCTGTTTGGGGTAGGAGGATAGGTGTACTCTGACAGCATCCTGTCCACTCGGTCACTCAGGAGCAGTGATGGCAGAGTGCACAGTTGTCATAGCCCTACCCACTCGGCTTCACCATCGCGTGTGAGGCGGCTGATTGGCGTCAGGGGTGACCATGTCATTTGCATCACATGCATTTTACATGGATAGCATTTGTATTGTGTTTGTTGTATTTTTATTATTGCCTTGGATGTTGCATATGATTGCCATGCATACATGATACATATTTGTATATGGTCTGACGACTTTATTTCTTCTAGTATGACACATGCTCCTATATTAGGGTAGGAGATTCAGGTAAGTACAGTCCTTTTGTATTTCTTTCTTGCATACCCTATATATGAGACTTGACGCATGATTATATTATTAGTTATATCTTACTTTGTATATCGACTATATCCGCTGAGTTCTTTGAACTTACCCCGTTGTTTATATCTATTTTAGGATGAAGCTGTCAGGAGAGTCCAGCTGCCAAACCCCCTCGTCGTGATAGTTTTATTGGTTATTTGATTTATGGTTTTGGATATTTTGATTAGAAGATATGTTTAGGACTTGAGTTGGATTTATGTACACGTGGATATTTGGTGTCCTTATGGACCTTTATTCATATTTTTATTCGATTGGATTTGGTTGAGTATTCTTGCCCAGATGGCAGAAGGGTTAGGTTTAGATGTGATATACTTTTGGTTATATCCTTTGATTGTTGGCCTGAGGCCTATTTATGACCTGCGTGTGTTGTTTGGATTCCGGTCGTGTTGACCGATGTATAGTGGCCATGTAGGCCTTGTATGCAAGATTGGTATTGTCACCCGTACAGGGGAGATGCTGCCGGATTTTCGTCTGGCGGGGACTCCCTCGGGGCATGACATTATTTGTCCCAGTATTTTCTTGAGAAGATCCATAACTCTTTGTTAAAAGAGAGATGAACCTTTGAGATTATGCATCGATTATCGATGATGGAATGCGGTAGTTGTAGAAGGAAATGAATATCCTTCATTGTGGATAGAGGATCTATTTAGATCAGCTATAGGACACCTGTGTATACTCTAGGATTGATTTATGACTGGTGTGTTGATATTGTAATGACATGATATCATACAATTATCATTGTCGTTGTGATGATTGATATATCATCAACCTAGAGTAAAGAGGATGCAGGTGTGTAGCAACGACAATTTCATACTTGGTATGAATTGTATGAGCTTTTGATTATCTTATTAGACTTATTGACGACTTAGTCGTCCATGGATTTGGGAAGTCATGTATTCTGGACACAATTGGATCAGTTGTGGTCGTTGGAGTTGCGTAACTTGGCCACTGGTGATGGTGGTAGTTGGAGTTGCGCACTCGGTCACCGTAGATGGTGGTTTCCTTGTATTGATTTGATTATTACCATAGATATGAATAGGATGCTCTAGCGGTACTACATCGCTGACTGGTTGGACTAGGAAGGTGATAGTGGAATTCGTATGTTATCTGTAGCTAGATAGCTATCTCGAAATCTTGCCCCATGAGACCCGATTGTGGTAGCATGTGGTTGCGTGCAGTCCATAGCTAGATAACTATATACTCTGTTTGCCCACAAGACCCGTTTGTGGTAGCATGTCGTTGTCCGCAGACATTGAGTCTTTTATTGCCTGTCTATCCACGAGTTCCGTTCGTGGTAACATGTGATTGCGGATAGACAGTGCTCTGTATATTGCCTATCTGCCCACGAGTCCTGTTCGTGGTAGCATGTTGTTGCCCATTGATAGTGCCCTTTTGTATTACCTCGAGAGGCACGAGGCTTTGTCACAGTATTTTGATATGTATTGCTAGTAGATTGCAGTAGGTTATATATGTTGTAGATGTATTCAGATTGTATCCGGAAAATAGTAAGTGTTGAAACGTTCTCCGTGGTGGAATGACATGCGGAACATAGTTAATTTCGTAGTTTGGTGTTCAGTGTGTCAACTAGTAAAGGTTGAATACTAGTAATCAGTAAGGTTCTGTACCGAGATGGACGTGATAGCCTAGTATGATGGACAGTGTTGGAAGATTTTTTAGAATTCGAAAAGGACTAGATGCGATTTCGGGTAATCGGTGATTGATTAGCCAAGTCCGCTCATTTTCTTCCGATCCATAAGATGAATTTGATGGAGCGCTTGATAGACTTATATTGCAAGGAGATTTCTATATTTTTATGGAGTATCCTTGAAAATCATATCGAAAAGTGATTCATGATTCACCATATGATTCTGGCAAAGTCTCGAACAGATCATGGATATAGAGCTCCACTCTGGTACAGTTATGTACTTTTTGATAGGTGGTCGATATGAAGATATTATTCATACTTTGGAAGGGTTGTTGAAAGCAGGTGTGATAGATTTTAGGGGCTATCAGTAACCCTACTTAGTCACTTGAGGTGTGACTTGTCTCCAGATGCCTGAGATGGTTGTTGTGACATCTCGTACTCATACATGAGTAGGAAATTTGGGGACCAAATTTTTATTAGTGGGGGAGAATGTTAAATACTGAAATTTAAAATATAAAATTAAATGGCCAAAAAAAAATTAGGAAAATAATCCTAGGAATTATTTCAGGATTTTTGGAGAATTTTAGAAATTTTTTCAGAATTTTTCTGGAATTAAATGGGGCTTGTACGAGGTATTTGTGGGGATAAGAAAAACAGGCTTTTAAAGGGTCTGTTTAGATTATTTAATAGGTTTAATTAACCTAAGATATAAATCTAGGTTTTCTATCCCTATTTCCCCAAACTCCTCATCGCAGTCGAATTCTTTCCCTACTCGCCGCCGCCACTTTCTTCTCCGTGCTCCTCCTCTCCGTTGCTTCTCGCCGAGCCGCATGTGCCGACAGCCAGGCCACTGCCTCTCATCCTTCTCCTCCGGCATTGACGGCGGCGGTGCCAGCCAGGCCTGCACTATCTGCAATTCCAGCGCCGGAGATGCAGGCCCGACAATCTCCTCGCGACTTTCTTCACCGTGTCGCGTCCCTGTTCCTCGGCCAGCCTTTCTCCTCCTTTGCAAGCGTTGGCCGATCCGCCTCCCCATTTCTGCCCCAAGCACCGCCGGACCTTTTCCCCTCCTCACCGAGCGACCTCACTGTTCTCATCTCTCTCGGCCTCTCCTTTGCAAGCGATGGTCGGCGTCCTCGATAGCCTTCGAGGACGGGCTGGAACCGGGAGGGTAGGTGTGGCTGGAAGGTTGGGTCGGCGGTGTCGGCACTGTGTCCTGATAGGAGGCTGTGATTTTCTACCGAAGCAAGAGGAATAGGGTGGATTAGGGAAGGAAGATCGACGGTGGACCCTAAGTGCAGGTGCTGTGGTGGTTGTTCTTTGCTGAGATCCCTCTATGGATTGGGCAATGGTGTTTTTTTGACAGATTGGAGAATTGGGAAGGAGGCTGCCGGTGGAGTTTCTAAGGCAGGTATATCTCAGTTGTTTATTTTCTTCAATTGCTATGTTTGATTTTGGCTATGGTCACTGTGAATTGAGTTGTAAATGAGTGTGGTGTGATTTGGTGCGTGAATAGGTGGCTCTTGACCACGAAGGGGATGTGAGTGCGTGGTGTGAGGTGTTGTGGGTTCTTCCGGTGAACAGAAAAAACTATTATAGACTGATGGGTGGTCGGGTGAGCTGGGAAGGAGCTGTGATGATTGTGGTTGTGGTGGAATTGTGAAGGTGGTTAAAAAGGTTAGAGAGTTGTGTTGGGTTGTGAACCATTTTGTCAATATAAGAACGATATGGTAGTTAATTAGCACGTTGTTGTGTGCTTGGATTTGATGGTAATTATGTTATATGCAGGTTGCGGTCACGAGACAAGTGCACGAGCTTAAGGATGATTGGTATTCTTCATAGCAGGTGGGTATCTTTGACTTATCTTCTTTTAGATATTGTCATCTTGTGATGCATGGTTTACTATAGCTAGTAGTAGTTTTCTATGCTTGTTAACTGCCCTGGTATGTCACTACCTAGTACGTGTTGTAGTCTTACATATGCCTATTATATTATGCTTTATCATTTTTATACTTGTCATTTGTTTATTTAGCACTAGAGTAGTGGTATACCTTACATATTGGACATGGGATGAATAACCAATATAACTTGCATGTGTACATAGACTTATGTACTTAGGTTATTTGATATGGGCTCCTATTGGTACATACCATAGGTAGTCATGGATTGATAGGTGTATCGTGCATTACGGACATGCACCATCTTGCATTATTGCATGATTGGCGATTGTTGGCTCCTCGGTAGGAGGTGATAATACTTGGTAGTTGAGTCCATTGTCAGTCACATTATCTACACACAACCACTCATAAGTTAGTGGTATTTCAGGTGTGTGTGTAGTTGCTCTGTCAGGGCTCCATGATGGTCACTCAGGTGATTTGTATTGCGACGTGTGGTAGCGACAGTGTGATCCCTCCTTTGTCGTGAGACGAGAAGATGAGACGAGGTGATTGTCCCCCATATACATACATGGGGTAGGAGGGTGATACTCTGCCAGCATCCTGTCCACTCGGTTACATAGGTGTGGTGACGGCAGAGTGTACAGTTGTCACAGCCCTACCCATTCGGTCGACACACATGACATGTCGGTGGCTTGACTGGCGTCAGGGGTGACACAGGTGATTGCATCATGTGCATACATTTTACTATATGCATTGTTTGTTGCACTTTTGGTTGTTGCATATGATTGCCATGCACATACAGGAGGTGTTATATTGTTTGTTTTGGTGATTCTACATATGCTTGTGTGGATGTATTTTATGTCAGGTGATTGCATCATGTGCATATGTTTTTACTATTATGCGTTTTGGTTGCTGCCTTGGTTATTGCATATGATTGACATGCATCTAGGATACATCCTATATTTGGTCTGACGACCTTACTTCTGCTAGTATAGTTTACACTCCTATGTCAGGATAGGAGATTTAGGAAAGTACAGTCTTTTCACATTTCTTCTTTGTATTTTCTATTATTGATTAGGAGGTTGTACTGGCATGATTATTATTGCTACTTATAGTTTACTATGCATGACTATTAGATATCCGTTGAGTTTTACTCACCCCGTTGATATATATTCTATTTCAGGATGAAGCCTTCCGGAGGGTCCAGTTGTCGGCCCCCTGATCTGATGCCTCCGTATTTTTTTTTATTTCACGCTTTCGTATTTTTATCGCTAGTACTCTATGTTTTAAACTTGTAGTATTTTATATTTGTGGTTGTTTTGGCAGTACTTGATATGTATTTATGGACTTTTGTTCGATTGGTTATGGTTATGTGTGGTTGTGTATTTCTACTCAGATGGCAGAATAGGTGAGTCTAGAAGTTGTAGATTCCTTATTTATTTTGGTTGTTGGCCTGAGACCCGTATATTATATATATTGTGGTGTGGTATGTTCCGATCATATTGGCCAATGTATAGTGGGTCATGTGGGCCTTGTATACCGGTTTCAATTGTCCGCAGTACAGGGGAAGTGTTGTCCGATTTTTGTCGGACAAGTACCCCTCTCGGGGCATGACAAGGTGACACAAAGACAAACTAAAACATTGATGTAAGATTTAAAAATAAATATAATTGTCACACTAAGGTAAAACATCATCAACCCAAGTTCGGTCACAATCTTCATCGCAAATGCGATGACTTAAAGAATCCAACAAATATATAATCTCCTTGTACGATTCAATGAATGTACCATGAGAATCCAATGCAGGCAACTAGCTAAAAAAAATCCAATTGGCTCTGTAGATCAAATTTTGAAAATTTAGAGGTCCTAAAGTATATACATACCCATCGTTGAGTTTGGCAGTGAGAGTATTTGCTATGGCAAGAGGAAGAAGCAGCAGGGATAGTTAAGAGAGAGAAAACTAAGTTAACAATTATGGGATAACTTATAGTACTTTCCTTCGCTATCAACAAAAAATTCTTCAAAGTTAACGAAAATACAATGGTGAAGATTTCAGAGGTGCACAGGTGCGAGATCTATAAAATCTGCAAATAAGCAAGGCAGAATAAGTAGATACCATGCACATTCCAGTTTTTAAACCTTTGGGTTCGTCGCAGAGGTGAGCAAGGATCATTCTTCCCTATCAAAATAACGATATTAGTTTCCAAATGGTAGCAAAATTTTTTACAGCATATACGATGAAAATAATGGTTGAGACGTAATCACACTGATATTAATATAATAACAATCAACTCCTAGGAAACAAAAGCCACATGCATACAATTACAACAAATATGTTCAAAGCCTGGAAATTGTTAGTATGCTTACCATTAGAAATCCGAATGCAAATCCAGTTCCAGTTACAAGCAAATGAGGGTAATTACGCATAATATTGGAAGGTGATAAATATGACCTACGATCATAATAGTGGTATCATGATACACTAAAACTACATGTCATAAAACATCAACTAAGTACTACCGTATACAAACTAGATAAGAACTCCAGCCATGAGTATGCCAAAAGGAAATAACTGCCAATAAAAGAAACCACATTATTCAACCCAAAGAAAGCGAGTTCATCAAGCATTGATTTACATCCATGAAGATTTAGAACCATATGAATTACCATAGCTAAGGTCAAAATCATGCTTCCTTTTTTTGCTTGGACAACCTTCTGCACATTGCTAATGTTGCCAAATAGATGTGAAGTTATTTAATTTTGCAGCTATTTGCTTAAATAGCAAAAAAGTCACATAAACTTGACACAACTTTGACAAACCTACAAAGCATGTATATCATAAATGACAATACTAGTTGGATCACCTTTGGATTTAGGAATCATTGGTATTCTTTTCTCTCGATCTCTCCGACGAACACTCAAACTCCACTCTCCTCTTTCTACTGACCTTTGGCGTCTTCATAGTCTATCTCTACTGCTCTGGATGCACACCCTTATAAAGGGGTGTTATCTTGCCGCAAGTCGCGTATCACTTTACAGCGTGTGCAGCAATGTTACAAATATACTTACTTGTACTTTTTGCACGAGAAGTCAGAGTCCTTAGATATATTTAAGATTTTCAAAGCTAAAGTTGAAAATCAACTAGGTAATAAGACCAAAGTCGTTAGATTCGATCGTAGAGGTAAATATTACGGTCATTATAATAGATCTAGTGAACAACATCCAAGATTTTTTACCAATTACCGTTCTGAATATGGGATTATGACTCAATATAATATGTTTGATACTGTTCATCAGAATAGTGTAGTTGAGTGAAAGAATCAGATCATAAAGGACATAGTAAGAAGTATGATGTATTTTACTTTTTTATCTGAGTCTTTATGGGGTGGAGCACTAAGACTATAGTTTATTTACTCAATAGAGTACCGAGTAAGATAGCAAGTAAAATCTTATATGATATTAGATGTTTACACTTTTAGGGTTGTCTAGTTGAGGCTAGGCCTTATAGGTCTAATGAAAAGAAACTATACTCAAAGACGGTGAGCTACCATTTTGTAGGGAATTCTTAAAGGTCAAGGAAGGGGTTTTAAATTTTATGACCCCTCAAAATAGGTCTTTGTTCAAGACGGAGAATGTTAAGTAGTGGTTTGATCTTCATATTCTATGTTGCTGGTGTTACACATCCAGTGGGAGTAGTACTTCATGATATCCATGTGTCCTTCCATATACAAGGAGAGGAATTAATTAACTGCTCAGGTTGAATCATATCCTCGTATGGTTGAGCAGGTTTCTCAAATACAAGTGTCTCTGCAGTGATCCACTAAATAAATGAGATCAACAGTTTCACATGACTATGTTTATCTCTAGAACATGAGTTTAGCATTAGGCTAGAAAATGATTCTTTATCTTTTTAGAAAATCAAATAATGTTCTAACCTTGAAAAGTGGATTGGAACTATAAAAGTTGAGATGAAGTCCATAGTGAACAATAGCATATAGAGCTAGTAGAATTGCTTGAAGGAGTGAAATATGTCGATTGTAAATGAATATTTAAAATCAAATAGGATTCACTGGGCAATGTCAAAATGTATAAGATATGCCTTATAATCAAGGGATTCACTCAAAAAGTAGATATAGATTATAAGGAGACTTTCTCTTGTCTATGTCTACGAAAGACTTCATAAGAATAATCATGACACTTATAGTTCATTATGACTTAGAGTTGTACTAGATGAATATATATTAAGATTGTTTTCTTTAATGGTAATATTAATGAATTAATGGATATAGTGCAACTAAAGAATTTTAATTCTGATGATTCAAAGCACCTAGTATACAAACTAAATAAGCCTATTTATAATTTAAATTTGGCATTCCGTCATTGGTAACATAAATTTTGATTAGGTGATTACCTGATTCGGTTTTAGAGAGAAATTTATTGATCAGTAAAATATGTCAAACTTAGTGGGAGTTTCCCTTATGCTTTGGCTATTGTGAGCCTCATATATTCATAGATATGTACACATTTGATTATAGTGTACATAATAGGAATATTAAATAGATACATAAATAAATGCACTATAAAGAGAGTCATACAGTATTTATAATTAATAAATTATTTAAATGTTCACATAGCGAAAATTTGATCGCCTGGAGATAATTAGATATTAAGACTTCACATTTTGATGGATGTCTGGATGGTGATAGATTTATATTAGGATATATTTTTATGTTGTTAGGAAGAGCTATCATTTGGAAAATTGTCGAACAGATGTTGATAACGACCTCAATAATGAAGAATGAATTAGTAAACTATTACGGAATATCTAATTATGAAATATGATTACAGAATTTATCACAAGATTAAATATCATTTAGACCTTGATGACTATTTGAGATCAACTGTGATAATAAAACTGTGAAACTTTAGACCAAGAATAACCATGATATATTGACTTCATTGTGCATCGACATAAAATGTCAAATGATTAAAAAAAGAGTTCAAAGAGGTCAAATAATAATAGAGCATATTCGAATAAATTTTATATCCAATATCAATGTTTCTGCAAATTAAAGGGTTTATGATATTTTGGTTCAATTTTGATTTTCTAAGTCTTTTGAATAAATATGGATATTTTTTTTTGAATAATTTACACTTCATTGTTGTCTCTCATCGTTCAACTGTTTATTTATCGTCACAGGTCGAGGACCTTAGCTACTACTCTTAAATATATATATGTTTCTAAAAAAACTCACGGCAAGTTCACAGCAGACTCATATTTACTCTGCTCAGAAGAGCTAAAGGTGCCTACTGCTCGCGGACATCTTATTCACAGTGTACCGATGGGAGACTAGAGGACAGCACATGAAGGTAGTTGACATTGATTGAATCAATAATTGCACATGGATTGTTCTTTCGAGACGACCTGATGATTAGAACGGTGAAGTATGATTCTATTTCGAGGGAGATTAAAATCTTCCCTGGTTTAACAAAATCTCCATCGTTTCTAATCAGATCAAGGGCTTTATTCATCCATGATTTATCTGAAAAATTCTAGAGACAGAGTCACCGCCTTTTGCCACAAATAATTGCACATTGACTGATTCAATTTAAAATATGACTAAATTGACTTATTTATGAAAATACTTTATTTTTAAAACTATGAAGAATAATTTTATATGATATAATTTAACTTCTTAAATAGTCGGATTGATCTTAATTTTCATATTTTCTTTATAAATATATAATTATTTTATATTCACAGTCTACCGACTGAGGACTGCACAGCAACGCATGGAGGTACCTTAAATTTACTTACAGAATTTCAGGTCCTCAGTGATTAAGCAATCAAATAAGTATTATACTCGGTTTTCTATTGTATATCGAGAAAAAAAAATGACAACAAGCATTGCTCGCACATTATAATTAAGACAGCCTTAAAAGAAGAGTAAGAAATGGAAAAAAATAAAGAGTGTCTTATTGTTGGAGGCGTAAGTAAAGAAATTGGAGGAAACAGAATTTTGATTGAAACTAGAGTTGCTACAGCACCCTCTTTTACAAGTTTTCTCTCAATACTTTTAACCTTTCCCCCTTAACCTCTCAAGTGCTTGTTACGTTTCTATTTATAATGCAAAATGAAACATTATTCATTAACGCTAGTCCACCGTATTAACTACTGGTAAGTTTCCAAAACCGTTCTTCTTTTCTCATGCTTTGACCGTGCAATTGCCACTTCAAACTTTGACCATGCAGTCCCAGATTTCTAAAGATTACAAATTAATATCATTCAATATCCCCTCTTAATTTGTGATCTTCAGTTGCTTCTTGAATTTGTTAAACTTATCAATTGTGACAGCTTTGGTCATGATATCTGCTGGTTGATTTTCAGTCTTGATAAACTCCATTCATATTTCTCCTTGATCAACTAAATCTCGAATGAAATGATGTTGCAGTTCAATATGCTTGGATCGTGCATGGAAGACTGGATTCTTGGTCATTGCAATTGCAGACATATTATCACAATAGATTATCGTTGGATCATCTTGCTTGAATTTTAAATCTTTCAAAACTCGTTTAATCCAAATCGCTTCACACGCAGCATCGGTTGTAGCTATATATTCTGCTTCTGCCGAAGATAAAGCCACTGATTTTTGCTTCTTTGAACTCCAAGATATTACATTTGATCCCAGACAAAAAATATATCCAGAAGTGCTTTTCCGATCATCAACCGATCCTGCCCAATCACTATCTGTGTATCCAATAAGTTTGCAATTGTCTTCTTTTTTGAACTCAATTCCATGACTTTTTGTACCTTTAAGGTATCTTAAGATCCTTTTTGCTGCCGTCAAATGAATTTTGCTAGGTTCATTTAAGAATCTAGAGAGTAAACTCACTGAATGTGTGATATCTGGCCTTGTGTTGAGATAAATTAAGGACCCAATTAATTTCCTGTAGAGAGTGGAGTCGACCTTTTCACTATCATCATTGATTTGATATTTTTCATTTAATGCCATAGGAGTAGAGACGGGCTTACATTGACCCATGTTAAATTTTTTGAACAAATCTTCAATATATCTTTCTTGAGATAGAAAAATATTCCCAAGTCTTTGTTTGACTTGAATTCCAAGAAAATACTTCATGAGTCCCAAATCTGTCATATCAAAGTCTTTCATCATTTTATTTTTGAATTCTTCCACCATAGCCGTATTGGTCCCAAAATATATAAGATCATCAACATAAAGACATACAACCAAGAAGTCTTTTTCAATTGTCTTCACATAGAGAGATGATTCACTTGCACTTCGATTGAAGCCATGTTTGATAAAGTAATTGTTGATTTTGCTATTCCATGCTCGGGGTGCTTGTCTTAACCCATACAATGCCTTGTTAAGTCGGAAGACCTTGCCTTCTTTTCCTTTGATCTCAAAACCCTCAGGTTGTTCAACATAAACTTCTTCTTGAATTTCTCCATTCAGGAATGCTGATTTTACATCAAGTTGGAAAACTTTCTCCTCTAATTGAGCTGTCAAGGCTAGAGCGATACGAATTGTTTCTATCCTTGCGACTGGAGCAAATGTTTTTGTGAAGTCAATTCCTGGTTGCTGAGCATACCCTTTTGCGACGAGTCGAGCTTTGTATTTATGAATTGATCCATCTTCAGTATATTTAATTTTGAAAACCCATTTTAGGCCAATAGTTTTTTTTTCTTGTGGCAAGTCAACGAGCTCCCATGTCTTATTTTTCTCAATTGTTGATAGTTCATCATGCATTGCTTTTATCCAGCATTCTTGCTTTGATGCTTCATCAAAGGATTGAGGTTCACAAGAGAAAAATCCAACCTCTGTAGAGTCATAAATTTCACTTGGCAATCTGATTTTTCTTGGGGGACTTTCCATGTTACTTTCTTCGTTATTTGTAGAAAACTCAAGTGCAGGACTTTGATCAATATTGCGGACTTGAGATGGACCAGGTTGAGATGACACTGGATAGTCAAATTGAGATGATCCTGAATCAATAACTCCTTTTCCTTTCCAATCCCAAGTAGCTTTTTCATCAAAGATAACATCGCGAGATATAATGAGTTTATTTGTTGATGGATCTACCAACCGATATCCTTTTGATTCTTCACTGTAACCAATGAAAAGGAGTTTCTGTTCTTTCTTATCAAATTTCTCACGATGTTGCTATGGTATAAGTGCATATGCAATACTGCCAAATATTTTGAAATGATCAACCTTGGGCTTTTTCTTATACCAAGCTTCATATGGAGTTTTATTTCTGACGGCTTTTGTTGGCGATCGATTGAGAATATATATAGTCGTATGTGCAGCTTCTGCCCAATATAAATTTGGAATTCCCTTGCCCTTCAGCATGCTTCTTGCCATTTCTACAATCGTGCAGTTTTTTCTTTCGGCCACACCATTTTGTTGAGGACATCGACTAACCGTCAATTGTCTTTTGATACCATTATTTTTACAATATTCCATGAAAGGACTATAGAGAAATTCTCCTCCTTGATCCGTTCTTAAAGTCTTCATAAGAAAACCACTTTGCCTCTCTACAAGAGCTTTAAATTGCAGAAAAATAGAGAATGCTTCAGATTTTTGATTGAGAAAGTATATCCATATCATTCTGGTGAAATCGTCGATGAAGATAATAAAATACTTCTTATTTCTAGGAGTAGGAGTTTGCATTGGCCCACAAATGTCAGAATGAACAAGTTCTAATGGCTCTTTGGCTCGCCATGATGTCTTTGGAAATGGAAGCTTATGCAACTTCCCGTAGACACATCCTTCACAAACTTCATTCGCTATTTGAATATTGGGAAGACCAATCACCATATTTTTTCTCTTTTAGCAAATGAAGACCCTTTTGATTAAGATGACCAAATCGCAAATGCCATAAATGAGATAAACTTGCATCTTCAACTTTAAGTGCATAATTATTGGTTAGCGGCAACATAATAGAAAAAGTCTTATTCTTCATTTCAACATTTGCCACAATAATATTCTTCCTTTTATCAAGAATTTGGCATTTTCCATCATCAAAATGAACTGAGAAATATTTTTGAATAAGTTGTCCGATACTTAAGAGATTGTACGAAAGACTTGGAACATAAAGAACATCGGTAATGAGATTTTTGTTACCTCCTGTGGTTTGGACAACAATTGTGTTTTTTTCCTTTTGCACTTCTGTAAGTTCCATCACCAAGAATAATGTTTGAGCTAATATTTGGATTGAGCTCCACAAATATATCTTTGTTTCCTGTCATGTGATTGCTAGCACCGCTATCCAAATACCATTGATATTTTGATGCATAACCATGTTGAGAATAAAAAAGAATCTCCTGTTCCGTTTCTTTTGTGAAATTTGCAGCATCTTCTTTTTTCTCATTTTTTTGAAACCAACAATCCCTCTGTGAGTGATTAGGAACTTTGCATCTCTTGCATTTATAATAACAATCTTTTGACTCATGATTTGACTTATTGCAAATAATGCAAGATTGTGGGTTACCTGATTTTTGTGATGTCTTCGCTTTCCAATTTGTCTTCTTTTCATTCTTCCTCCATTGATTGGATTTTCCTTTGTTGTATTTTGAGCCTTCATTAGCAGAGTCTCCATTTCTTATTGAAACCTCCGATGATTGCTTCAACTTCAAGGCTTGTTCGGTTGATTGAGCATTTGAGCGATTGATTCTTTGCTCATGTGCCATAAGTGAACCAGTCAACTCATATATTGTCATGTTTGACAAATCTTTTGATTCTTCGATTGCGGCCGCAACATAATCAAACTTTGGAGGAAGAGATCAAAGTACCTTTTCAATAATTTTTTTCTCTTGAATCGTGTCTCCACAACCTTTTATTTGATTGATAATATTTGAGACCCTTGAAGAAAAATCTTGTATGGTCTCTTGCTCCTCCATTCTTAAATTATCAAAATCTCTCCATAAAGATTGAAGTTTTAATGCTATTGTCTTCTCCGTTCCTTGAAATTCTTGCTTCAATATTTGCCAAGCCCCTTTTGCGTTCATGACACCGAAAATACGAGGAAAAATAGTTTTACCAACTCCTTGTTGAATGTAACGCAATGCCATTGTGTCTTGCTTTTTGTATTCTTTTAGCAATTTTTCATAATCTTTATCGTCGGGGTTTGGGATTGGATACTCATCTTCATCAATAATATCCCAAAGATCTAAAGAGATGAAAAATGTCTGCATTTGGCTGCTCCAAAACTCATAATATTCACCTTCAAAGATAGGTACTTGGCTTGGAGAATAAGAGAATAAAGTAGATGTCATTTAATTAAGAGAAATCTTACTGCACAATTGTAAGTTACCCAAAATCCTCTGTTCCAACTTCCAAAAAACCAAGCCTCGATGCTCTGATACCAAACTGTTGGAGGCGTAAGTAAAGAAATTGGAGGAAACCAAATTTTGATTGAAACTAGAGTTGCTACAGCACCCTCTTTTACAAGTTTTCTCTCAATACTTTTAACCTTTCCCCCTTAACCTCTCAAGTGCTTGTTACGTTTCTATTTATAATGCAAAATGAAACATTATTCATTAACGCTAGTCCACCGTATTAACTACTGGTAAGTTTCCAAAACCGTTCTTCTTTTCCCATGCTTTGACCGTGCAATTGCCACTTCAAACTTTGACCATGCAGTCCTAGATTTCTAAAGATTACAAATTAATATCATTCAATACTTGTCTCCGTGTGCATCTTTTGGAGTGTGTAAGCAGAAGACGGAGTGAATAGTAAGTTATAGAGTACTTTTTTATACCGAAGAGGAGTCAACGTATCATGCATGCATGTAGATAGGTTGCTTTGCTTGGCCTCTCTTCCTACACATTACACATATAGAGCACTGGTACAGGTTCCTTTTTGAACTCTCAAAAAGCAGGGAAATGTGATGTAGCATTTAATCCTTCAAGTATTATTCAGTGCAGTAGGCAACTCTTTTCTGGCAACTGAAAAAAATGATGCAGAACGCGAACCTTGAACGATATTGTGAAAGATTTCTTAGTGCTCCAGCTTGTGATTCCAGTTGGGGAAAACCTATGTTTTTATAACCTGAACAGCAAAATCAACTAAGCCACCTTTTCAATTTTTTTTTTTGTTATACAAAGAATAACATTTCAGAAGAAATAGCTTCAGAAATGATGAGAGCAAGAACATTCTGAAGTTGACTGAGTATGAGGATTATCATGGGTTTTGAGGAAAGACCAGATGGATGAGCAGCTTTTAGAATGTGGTGCTCTGACTTATCAAATAACCTTAAACGAGCAACATGATTCTGTATTCTGAACTAGTTTAGTAGATTTTCAGAAGTGGCTTAAAGCAAATGATGCAAATCTTGGTCTAAAAGACTAATTTGTAAAACTTAAAAATTCTGTAAATCTTTGTTTATATTGTATAAATTGCAAACAAGACTTATTCTGAAAAATGAAAATTTAAATTCTAGGAACCTAAAATAAAAAAGTAACTTTGTTCAAGTGTGAGGGCAAACACCTTGGCCAGGAGCAATGAAGCGTAATAGTAAGTAAATTGAATTGGGAGTTTGTTCAAAGCGATGCGATGCCTAATTTTTTATCTTTCCTCCCGCGTGGTAGCTACACAAGAAGCTGCTTGAGTTAGAGCGTTGGACAACATGAGTAGGGCCTTTGGAAAATTGACCAGATCAAACTCTTTCCCAGCAAGAAGAAAAGACATAGTTTGGCCGGATAATTCAATGCTAGACGGCGTGTCGTTGATGCCATGCCTACCATTGATTAATGATCGCCTCCACTTCACAAGAAATTAACTCGAGATTTTCAATTAAATTCCAACTTGTCCTTTTGTTGCCAATTTAATAGCAGAAGAAGCCAAAAATTACTGCCTGTAAATTAGTGATACGTCGTCACGCTAAACATTGCAGATTAATTAAATAACCAACCGAAGATTGAAGTCGAGAGAGCTGCCTATGGTGCATTATCATCGATACAAAAACGATACAAGTCAATAGAGAGACTATAATGCATTTTTTTTTTATAGTTGGCATTAGGTATCCGAGGGTGATCGATCTGGCCATATGAAAGTTTTTCTGAATAAATTAGAAAACATTTGCAGCAGGTGATCCTGTAATTCAATATACTAGAATTTATTATTCCACTGAAGAAAAATCCCTACAAACTATAATGCATTATCAATTTTAGGTGAAATGGGAGAAGGAGGAGGATTATAGAGAAAATGAGAAGTTGATAATTTCCCCTCTTTCCTCGTTATCAATTTTAGGTGAAATGGGAGAAGGAGGAGGATTATAGAGAAAATGAGAAGTTGATAATTTTCCCTCCTTCCTCGAATCCTTTCCCTTTTTTCCTTTCTAAATAGTTTTTTTTCCCCTTCCCATCTCACCTATTTTCCCTCCTCCTCTCCTCAGGAGTAAACCAAGCCGGAAAAGTATGATCTTTTTTTTCTTTAACTCTTAAACAAGAGAAATTTTGCTAAAGTTTGGTTGATGGTGAATTCAGAAAAAATTAAAACCGAAATATGAGGAGATCTGACCATAAAAAAGATCCAAACACAAATATGAGAGATTATAAAAATATTTAACTAGATAATAATATTTTATTCCATACAAAAGACACCAATTGGAGGCAGGAATAAAAAAGGAATCCAAACAAGATCCCATCAACAATTCTATATAGTTGTTCAGGCAAACAAAGCCTCAAACCATGCAAATCCCTTCTTGCTGCTGAATTGCCGAGAGTTCATCTCGAAAGCTAAAATGGGGTTCATAGTTGTGATTTTTTTGTGGATCCTTAATTTGAATGAATTGGTGGCTTTAGAGAAAATGAGTATGGATTGAATTTAGTGGACCCTTAACTTTGTTTGAGCGGATGATGCCCCTCTTAAAGTTCACTTATCTAGTGTTTAATTTCAGTCTGATTGTTTGTCCAAATTAAAGGGTTTATGACACTTTGGTTCAATTTGGATTTATTTACTAATTCTTTTGAATAAAAAATATTTTTTTTTTTTGAATAATTTGCACTTTTATTGTTGTTTCTCATCATTCAACCATTTATGTACCATCACAACTTGAGAACCCTACTAATCTTTAATCTTTTTCTTAAAAAGGCTAGTGGCAAGTGCAAACTCGACTCATATTTACACTGTGCAAAAGAGTTAAAAAAAATGTTTCTGCTACTTGCAGACATCTTATTGAGTTAATATCAAGAACTTGGATAATTTAATTGTCTTAATCAACTGGCCCATGGCTCCTGCCTCTGATTTTATAAAGAAACTGATAGCTAAAGGTAATAATAGCCAACGTACGTAATATTTTTACAAATTGATATATAGTTGGCTATGCGTTTGGAACATGCGGAGAACGAATGATCCATTTGGCTGATCAAATTTGATTCAACTTAAAATATGACTAAATTGACTTCCTTATGAAAATATTTTATTTTTAAAAATATGAATATTTTAACTTCTTAATTTTATATAGCAGCCTCCAGAGCCGGCCTTGGGCCAAGGCAACTGGGCCCTCGCTCAGGCCCACAATTATTTTTCAAAATTTTATATGTAAAGGGGCCTATTTTTTATCAAAAATAAATTTTTCTTCTATAAAAGAGCTCAAATTTAGTTGTTTCGCTTAGGGCACCTGAACAACTAAGATCGGCTCTGGCAGCCTCCCAGCAAGAAACCTCAAATAGATCATTTTAAAATACATCAATTGATGAGTTGAGCAATTAGGAGATGGTGCAGCAGCTCTATCGATCTATGTTACTTTTGCTTAAATCTTCAATCTTCAGTCAGTGAGGTATCTTACTTCCTCTTCCTCTTCCTCTTCCTTTTGCTGGATTATTGTTTCCTTCTCGATCGTATATATGCTTTCAATCAGGTATGCATAAATTTGGGAATGAACAGATGATTAAAAAAAATAGTTTTAGCTAGAAAAGTAAGGAGCATATGCAAACTCTTTTCCTTCTAATTCTGAAAGAAGATTTGAACAAACTCAAATACCATTCAACTATTTTGTCCATCCTCTTCCTCAAAATGTCTAATCTATCAAATACCTTTATAAAATCTAGAAAAACAGATTGGCTGATCGAACTGGTCCAAGTTATAAAAAATATTCTAGCAGATGATAAATTTTTTATTTTATAAATTAATATATGACCATATTCATACATCTATAGTTTTTTATTTAAATTTATATAAAATTTATTTATAAAATAGAATAATCCAACTAGAGAATTTCACCGAGCAAAAGGAAAGATTTAAATTTATAAAATAAAATAATCATATCTAGAAAAAATAAATAAATTTAAATTTATAAAAAAAATATTTAATAAAAAAAATAAAAGAAAGGCATTTAGAAAAAAAGTTTGAGTTAAGGCTTTTTTTAAAGATTTATTAGAATGGAATTGCACATAACTACTACATCAATTGCATTGTCAATTAATCGTTTATGTAGTTAATGAGATTTGGTTGACTAAGAAATTTTCTGATGAAAAAGATATATCCTACGTCAATTAAATTTCAATTATAGGATAAGACCAAATAAAATAATTTTTTTAATTTGTCAATTAATTTCTTAATTTCAAAAATAAGAAAATGAGATAAAGACGTTTGGGTAAAAAAAAATAAAATTTTCAACAAATATAATTCATAAAAATAATTATTTAATTTTTTAAAAAATCATATTCACAATAGCATAATTTTTATTTAAATTTATAAAAGAATAACTAAATAATAATAATAATATAATAAAATATCACATCTACAAATCCATAAGAAAATTATTTATAATTTTATAAAATATTTAACACAATAAAGAAATAATTGCAACCAATAAAAGTAAAATAAATAAATTTGTGTAAAAATAATTTGACAATATCAATTGATAAAATTTGAATTTATAAAATAAAATTAATCATATCGTTAAATAAATTTAAATTTCATAAAATAATTTATAAAATTATTTAATTCAAAAATAATCCCGTGCATCCATTAAACATTTGTTAGAAAAAAACTTACATTTTAAAGGTCCTTTTGAGATTTTTTTTATAAAAAAGACAGATCTTTGAAAGTTGATTTTTGCTCATTAAGATTTATTAGAGAAATTGTAAAATTAAAAATAACCAGTATAGTAATTTCATTGTCAATTAGTCATTTATTTGGTCAATAATATTTGGTTAATTAATTATTGTTATGCAAGTTTAGCCGGCCGCTATGCCAACTCTTATTGATTGCCAAAGATATTTCTACGATTTGAGAAATTTCCTTGATTCCGGGTAAAACTAATCTATGATTAAAAAGGTTTTATACTTATGACTACTCGTGTATCAAGTTTAGTTGGCATTATAAGACATTACATCTCGCCCTAGCCAAATGAAGAAGAAGATATTACATCTCGGCCTAGCTGAATGAAGAAGATACTACATCCCAACCTAGCCGAATGACAAGATATTACATCTCGGCCTAGCCGAATGAAGAAGACCATCTTAACACAAGGCATTATATCTCGACTATTATATTCTATCTCGGCTGTATGACAATCCTAATACCTTGCATCCTGGTTATATTATATTCTCCCTCAGTTATGTGGTATTCCCAATATATATATTATATCTCCGCTCAAATTAAGTGACGTGGCATTCGTTCGTGTCAAAATGGTTAGCAGGGCATTCTCTGTCAGAGACCTCTCCCGACAAGATGACATATGCCCATACCTGCCTCAGGAAAGTATATCAGCCGTATTAATGAAGACTTATCTCCCATCAACCACGCGAGGAGCATTAATTATCGCCTATACGCTTGCTGCATTTATGAGGGTAATAGTCCGTATTACTTCTCAGGGTCGGTGTCGTCACATCATGAGACCATACTGCCCATGCCTACCGTACAACTCTGCAAGGAGGTATCTGCTATAACCTGAGGAGGAGAAAGGAGGTTCGAAATCACCAAACTCACACTCTCCTACTTTCATTTCTCCTTTTCCTCCTAGTCCCTGACTTGAGCATTGGAGGGGTTAAGCCGAGACCCCTCTCGGTACCCTTAACCGCTTTTCTTCTCTGTAGGGCTCTTGTCGGCAAGCCACAACCTGTCATTCACCCAGTGCCAAGACGATGCCCAACCGCTCGAGACAACGCGTTTCTTACCTCAACAACTCTCGCCACGTCAGCGAGTCATCCGCATCACTGATCCTTGCTGTTTTCGCCATTGGACACCTCAGCATTTCGGTCTCAGCCAAAACATAATTGGCACCGTTTGTGGGAACTCGTAAACGCAACTGAGACAGAGATGGAAGACCAAGGAGCAAACTCCGACAATCGGAACTCTACTAAAGGGAGCATGATGAGGGAAAGCATTATCTCCCTCGTCAAAACAACCATGGAGGACGTCATACGTGAACACTTTCCTAGAGGTCCTGCTCCGATGCTGACGTCCCCTAGCCCGATCCAAGGCCCAGCACCAGCACCTGCTGCTTCGACTCCAGGCCCACCAAAGACGATCCCAATAGTATCGCTACCGACCGAGTCATCTTTAATAGCGTCTCTACAAAAGTCCTCTGAAGAAGTGCCCTCTTATACGCTGCCCGAAAGAGAACCCAAAAAGGGAAAAGCTCCGTCAATCAGCATGGACTCTCCCCTCTCCCCTAATATTATAAGCGAGAGACTCTTCAAACATTTCAAGATGTTGTCTATCGGGGAATATAACGGTTCCACCGACCCAGAGGAATATCTAGGTCGATTCAAAAAAGCTGCCCTACTACATAACTATTCTAATGAAGCAAAGTGCAAAGTCTTCTCCCTCAACCTGGTGGGCTCCGCACAAAGGTGGGTTGATCGGCTTCCTGAAGGATTCATCTGCTCCTTTCAAGAACTCACTGTTCTTTTCCTCCAGCATTTCGCCATCAGCAAAAGGTACCGTAAAACTGCTCAGCACCTTTTGTCTATAAAACAAAGAAGTCATGAGTCCTTAAGGGATTATATACACCGATTCAACCGGGTAGCCGTGGATGTCTCGGGTGTCTCACCCGAGATGATAGTTAACGCCTTCTCCCAATGCCTAATACAGGGAGATTTCTCAAAATCCTTGATGAAGAGACCCCTACCTCATTTTGAAGCCTTGCTAGGACGAGCAGAGGCATACATTAACTTGGAGGAGGCCGAGAGAGCAGCAGATGAACAGACAAGCATAGGGGATTCTAGCAAATCTCATCCGTCACATCCAAACAAAAAAGCTCTCATCCCGGCACCAACTCATCCTCCCCGTATTCCTCACGCTTATGCTCCGCGGTTGGCCAGGGAAAAGGTGGTTCATGCAGTGCAGGAGACTGTCCAACCATCAACAATGCCGAATCAGAACATCCCCTTCTGTGCCTTCCATCAAATGCATGGCCACTTCACCCAGGAATGCCGCTACATGACTGAAGAAATCAGGCAAGTAATGCAGGAGCAGCATCAGAATAGTAATGCCCAGCCCCAATTTCCGAGTATAGAAGCAAGGCCAGAGTCGAGGAACCATGCTCGGCAAAATCCTTTGAGGAGGGCTCGCCAACCCTCAACGGAGGAGCCGAATAGACGAGCTCAGGCTCCACGGAGGGCCAGGGAGGCTTCCCTAAGACAGCTAGTCCCTTGGCCCGACTCACCAAGAGATCACTCCAACACCCCACACTGATGTACCATCAGTATATTCACGGGTGGAGTCATAGATGGAGATTCAAACTGAGCTAGGAAAGCCCATGGAAGACGGCTAGAAAATATGGAAGTAAACACTAGTCGGAGACATACCGAAGAACCCTTAATGAACTTCGGCTCAGAGGACCTGCGAGAAGTTTTTGTCCCACACGATGATGCCCTGGTGATCCGGGCCACATAGCCAATTATGACGTGGCCAGAATCTTTGTGGATACAGTAGCCTGGGCTTAATCTTTATTTAAAGAAGCTTTGTCCGCATGTGACTACTAACTTCAATCGATGAATACGACCCTCTTCGATTTTTTGAGCCATGAAGTATCCCCACTCGGCCAAATTGACTTACCCCTATCCTTGGGGGAAGAGCCCCTCCATCGGACCCGAATTACCACTTTCACAGTAGTAGATGCTACCTTCACTTACAATGTCATCTTGGGGAGGCCAACGCTACATTCCTTTGAAGCTGCAGTGTCCACCTATCACCAAAAGATCAAGTTCTCTCTAAATAATCAAGTGGGCGAAGTTGCGGGGGACCAAAAGGTAGCTCGAAGGCGTTATGTGGAGGAGGCCCGGACGGGTCCCAAGAAGAGATGGAAGATAGAAGCTGCGGAAAGTTTATACCCTCTTAGAAGAGCCATTGGAAGGAGAAGAAGTTGTGCCTGTATGGCCAGATCAGCCTAGCCATGTGGTCCGAGTTGCTGCCGACCTACCATCTGAGATAAAGCAAAAGGTAGTCAACTGTCTGGTGGACAACTAAGACGTCTTCACTTGGCCTGAGGAGCGAAATCGAAGCATCTCTCGAGCTATAATGGAGCAACATTTGAATATTCCCCCTGGAGCTCGGCCAGTGAAGAAGAAGGGAAGACACTTCGGCCCAGAAAAAGATCAAATCATCCGAGCCGAAGTACAGAAATTATTGTAAGCTGAGTATATCCGATAAGTCCAATTCCCTGAATGACTATCAAATATTGTACTAGTAGCTAAGCCAGGAGGGAAGTGGAGGGTATGTATAGATTTCCGAGATCTCAATAAAACATGCCCTAAAGATTGCTACCCCTTGCCTCGAATAGATCAGTTAGTTGATTCCACAATAGGGTATAAATTAATTTTTCATGTTAGACGCATACCAGGGGTACCATCAGATTCCCTTAGCACTAGAGGAGCAAGAAAAGGTCAGCTTTGTCATGGCGGACGACACTTTTTGCTACAAGGTTATGCCATTCGGATTAAAGAACACTGACGCCACTTATCAGAGGCTAATGGACAAGGTCTTTCAGTCACAAATAGGCTGGAACATTGAAGTATATGTGGACGATATTCTCTATTGGGTTTCCGGGGCACCAACGTGGGCGTGTGCTCGAACATGTTTCGCAAACATGCACAGCGGAAACAAATAAAATATGGTAATAAACTACTTTATTACAACACACACACCACACGCATGCAGGATACAATTGTGTAGACATAATCGCATATTTAAATTTTTCAATAAAGGAAACTTATACTAGGTATACCTGACGAATAACACGTAGCGGGAAGGGCATCAACCTTAGCGACCCTTGCAAGTTTCGCCTCTATCCAAGTCCATGTCGAGTATCGTCGGGATAGCTTCACAAGCTACGATGCCCGTCTTGATGAGAGATACTGGTCTCGCATCGAAGACGTTGTGATTCGAGGGACGATCACAAAACAAGTTTCACAAACTTATTTTCTCAGAAGCAGTTTTGTCAACAATTAACAAAACCCTTTGTCATCCACCGAAGAGGATTGCTGGAGATCCAATCCTCGGCAAAGAGGTCGCTGCCAGAGTTCCAAACGTCGATCAAATGAGCTCTCCTCACAATGGACAAAAAGGTTGTCTTAAAGGAGGTGGGTGGTGGAGGAGTTGCCACCTCGGGCCGAGGACGGCGGCAACGTAGCTAGTTTGCACAGTGGGTCGGAGGAGGAAGGGTGGCCAAGCTTGGGCGGCGACAACAAGGTTGGCGGTGCACAAGCAAGGAGAAGAAGAGAAAGAGGCTAGGGTTTCACAAACCTTAACTTCTCCACAAAATTTGTCTCAACCCTTTTATCTATAGAGAATGTGTTTCTTGACCATCAAGAAACCCTCTCTCAATGGTTATTGGTTCACAACTAAAATTCGTTAACCCGCTCCATTAATTTAAGTTAAAATAAACCAAACTGTGTTGGTCTATTTTAAGTTAAAATAAATCAAACCAAATTTGGTTCATTCGTTTAAAACAAACCAAACCCCTTTAGTTTATTTTCCACCATTGGATTAGAACCAAACCAATTTGGTTCATCCATCATGTCTTCAAAAGACTCAGCCCATCCATGCTTCTGATGCGACTGAAACAATTTAATGCTCGCTCCTTGTTTGGTCCAACCAAACCAAGTCTCTCTTGATCTGAGAATCCCATTCTCAAACTCGTTTTTGTAGGGGAAATGCTGACCGCTAGAGGGGGTGAATAGCGTCGATTCGTTACGTCGATGGAAATAGTTGCGTTTGCCTCTACAAATTTCGTTAGCGCGCAACGGAAATAGGAATAATGCAATAACAAAATAGAACAAACATGCAAACACAAATATTTAACGTGGTTCAGATTCGAACGGTTCCTACTCCACGGATCGAGCTCTAAAGAGCTCTAGCAATGCCAATCACACACTACTATGCAATAACTCCTTCTCGACACAAGTCGGAGGTCGAGAAACGTTGTACAAGTTATCTTACAACAGTAAGGAATGAATATAAGTAATTACAATACAAATACGAAATACAAGTAAAGAAAACTTTACAACACTTTGCTTTTGATTGCTTGAATGCTTGGTTGCTTGACTTGCACTTGGAGACCCTGATTTGCAACAGCAAATCGCCCCAAAAGCTCTCAAGAAACGCTGGTGAAATCCTCCTCCACGAGCTCCATTTAAAGCTTCAACCTGGGCTAGAAATCGCCGATCAGTCGACTGCTCGGGACCATCAGTCGACTGATGCCACTGTTGTCGTGAGACAACGGCTAGATCCACGCTGGAAAAATTCAACAAATCCATCATCAATCGACTAATCATGACCATCAGTCGACTGATCGAGCCTCCACTCGACTGCTAACCCCAGCAATCGAGTCAGACTCCATTCTGTGGCCGAAAAACCGAGCACCAGTTGACTGATCACACGATCAGTCGATTACTCGGCCAATCAATCGACTGCTCTCCTCTAGCGATCATTGTTAAACAATTCTGAGGTTTTAATCCAAGTATGGTTCCCCCATACTTGCTAGACCACCCTTAGCCTAGACCTAAGCCTTCTAGCCACCTCCGTCAACCTCACGCCTCTCGGATCCCTCCAAGTCATCCATTGCCCTAGCCTTAAGGTGCTTCCATCGGTTATGTCATGCTAATGGTGTCTACCCCGCCAAGACACATTAGACTTACGCCGCCAAGACTCCGCTTGGACTTTACATCACCAATATTAAACCCCTTGGACTTCTCGAATGCCAAGACTCAAGCTTGGACTTTCCCTTGCCAACCCATGTTGGACTTTCCATGCCAAGACCCATGCTTGGACTTTTCCTTGCCAAGACCCATGCTTGGACTTTATATGCCAAGTACTCAAGACTTGGACTTTTCCAAATGCCAAGTGTCCCACTTGGACTTTCCATGCCAAGTATCCATGACTTGGACTTTTCCATGACAATCACATTGTCATATGTTTTTGTCGAATATCAAAACATCTCTCGAGTCAAGCTCGAGTCCTGGTCAATCGTGACCTGGGCCGATTGCACCAACAATCTCCCCCTTTTTGATGTTTGACAAAAATCAAACAAACCATTGAGTTAGACCATCTAACTCAAACCAATCATCCCCATCAATTTTTCCAATTGATGTCATTCGCCCAATAAGTTCTCCCCCTTTTTGACTAACATCAAAAAGGTTCTCTCTAAGGAGGTCAATGTCTCATGTCCCAATGAGATCTTACAATCTTCCCCTTGGTCCAAAAATATCTAGGATGTCTACCATCTTTCTAATGATAAGTCTCATATCACTCAAGAGAGGCAATCCTATACACTCTCCCAATTTCTAAATTGGGTATCTCAAAATCCCATTTTTCCTCCTCATGAGGAAAAAAATATCATCCATCATCCCATGATGGATACCTCCCCCTAAAGGCTTGCTCCCCGTTGACCATTGCACCAACAATATCCTTGGAAAGTCCCTAAGCCAATAGGAACTCTAAACCATCAAAGTTAAGGCCTTAAGTTCAACATTGAACTTTCCCATCCTTAAATTTGATACAAACCCTAAACAACTCTCCTAATCCATATCCAATGGATTTTCACCCTTTATAATGCTTCCCAAAGCACATCCTAGGGTTAGGAGTGGCTAGGGAACTTTACCATGGCTGAAAATGAGCTAAACAATCTTGTTTTCCCGAAATCAGCCTTGGTAGTCGACTTTATCAGAGATCAGTCGACTGCCGTCTCCATCAGTCGACTGCCACCAAGGGCAGTCGATTGATAACTGAAATTTCAAAATTTCAGTTATCAGAAATGAAATTTGAAAATTCATAAATAATTATATATATATCGAAAAATCATGAAAATTCATATGTATAATACTTATGGCCAATACAATGGGTGAAAAATATTTTACCCATAAAATAGTGAAATTGACATAAAGTTCAAAACCATTGAAATTTTCAATGTTTTGGCCCTACTTTGTATCAACTTCATCAATGGTGATTGCTATCAAAAGATAGACTTCACCAAGATTTTCTAAAATAATTTTAAAATGTTTTTGAAAACCTATATTGGATCATGTTCCTTGGGCTCAATGTACATGACTTGTATAAAAGCTTTCCCAATTATCCACCAATGAAATTAGATGAGTTTTAGTTCATCTAGATACAAAAACTATGCACCTTGAACTTAACTCATATCCTAGCATCTCACATGTATCTAGAGTGTATAAATACACATACATGTCAATGTGATGTGAGATGTGAGTTTTGGTTCATCTTAAACTAAAGTCTCATACATTTTCTAAGGCAACACTACTTGATTCCCTTATAAATGGGACACCAAGTTATGTCATTGTCCTTAAATCAATTTTAATCAAATTCAAATGCATGAATAATTATGGCATTAATGATGGTATAAATAAACACATGCTCATAATCATGATGTCATGGCATAAGATGGAATCTAAAAACACATGACATTTAAACCTTAATCCTACGCATAATCATGACATATAAAATGGTAAACATAAATATGATGTCATGGCATGTTATATGACAATCAAAACATGACATATAAAATGTATAGGTATAATAATACCTAAATTTTAATATTAATTGTCATTTGATATAATTAAATATATTTTGCCATATTACTACTTTTCTCCCAAGTGTGTCAAAAATCCAAAATGACACACTATGACCTCTAATCCTAAATTGTGTCAATTTAATTGATTTTTCATAATTCTAAAAATGTATCGGCACATCCTAAAATATTTTAGGATCATAATATCAAATCTATTTCCAAGGTATCCATAACCTTGAAAATTATCTAAAGTGTCACCTTTACCATGGTTGAGTTAACTACCCATCCAATCAAGGTTGGCACACCTAAACCCATCTAGCATGAATTAATCACGCTCTTGGGAACCCAAAACTTATTTAAGCTCCTAGGGTTTACTAGGTATTCCTTAGGGATAACCTCCCTAGATACCTTCCTAATGACCCTTCTAGGCTTGTTAGCCTTGGTCATTTGGGTCTTGCCATGGTTAACTCTAGGGGTGACTCCCCTCGTAACCTTCTTAGTGGCTTCCCTAGGTTTCCTTGAAACCCTAGCCACTATGCACACACCTTGGTTACCCTTAGGGATGACTTCCCTAATAACCTTGGTCTTCCTAGACCTAGTTTTTGTTCCATAATCAAATGGAACACTATGATAAGTCACCTTAGGCTTAGGTTTGTGACCCAAACCCTTCTTGCCCTTGGTTGACTTTTGTCTCTTAAGTCCTAAGTGTTGACTTTGACTTCTAGATCCTATGGTTTGACCATTTGACCTTTGCATTTGATTTGTCATTTTTGCAAGGGTTCTCAAGCCTTGACTTCAAGGCTTAGTTCTCTAATTCTAATTTCTCTAATTTTGTGGGTCCATTGTTTCTATGATCATTTTTGCCCTTCCTAGGCATGTGTCTAGAATTCTTGAAGTTAAAACCTAGGTGGTCTTCTATTTTCTTGATAGATTCTCTAGGTAAGGTTTTTCTAGGGACATTAGTCCCAAATTTCCCCTTATTTTCAAGGTGAATATTCTTAGCTCCTAGGCAAAAATATTTATTGCTCTTAGAATGCTTTTCATGATAAATAGCAACTGAATTGAAATTCCTAGCATGCTTTTGTCTATTAACTAAAATAGGAGCATTATTAAAATATACCTTAGGGTTTGCCTTAGTGGCTCCCCCTACTTGTGATGCTCCATTTTGCCCCTTCTTTTCCCCCTTCGGGCATTGACTCCGGTAGTATCCCGGTTGTCGGCATTTGAAGCAAATCACTTGCTCCTTGCTTTTCTTGATGGGAACACCGACAACCTTTGACTTTTCTTGAATTTTAGGTGTCGGAGGAGTCTTCTTAACTCTTTTCGAGCACTTACTCTTGTAATGCCCACTTTCCCTACACTCAAA
This sequence comes from Wurfbainia villosa, assembly GCA_025175895.1. Lineage (NCBI taxonomy): Eukaryota > Viridiplantae > Streptophyta > Magnoliopsida > Zingiberales > Zingiberaceae > Wurfbainia > Wurfbainia villosa. The sequence continues at coordinate 190,199 of CM045998.1, forward strand.
GCAAATTATATGATTTTTATTTAAAATTACATTGCTTGAGTTACCTAGGTCCGTGGCGGAAGCCGAAATTGCTTCTTCACTTCTTCCGGAGGTTGATGGCTCTCCTTGCTCTTGCCCTTGCTCCGGAGTAGATGGTCTCTCCCCCTCAATCCTAGAAGTGGATGCTTCTTCCACTTCTTCCACCTCTTCTTCCACCGATCCGGAAGTTGATTCCTTCTCAACTTTCGACTCCTCACTTGCTTGTGAGGATGAGGATTCATCTTCGGCCTCTTCTTCTTGAGTCGGTGATGGGTCTTCATGGAGTTTGGTCAATTCCCTCCAAAGCTCATTGGCATTCATGCAATCACCTAGGCTACACAAGAAGTCATTAGGTATCAAATCAAAAATGAATTTTACTACCTTCTTGTTTTTCTCAAATTGTTGGAGTTGCTCTTCACTCCATCTCTTCTTTTTGAGGAAGCCACCTTTTGGTCCTCTTGGATATTCAAATCCATCCATTAAAATGGACCACTCCTCAAAGTCTCTCATCATAATAAAGTCTTCAATTCTTCTCTTCTAAGAATTGAAACCTTCTCATCCATATAGGGTGTAGGGCACCGGTGTGTTGATGTCCCAACCGAGTTGTTCTTCCAACTCCATCTTCACCCTCTAGCATCTTTGTCTTAGCTCCCGGCGGTTAGTCCGTAGAAGATCCCTGGGCTCTGATACCAATTGTAGGGGAAATATTGATCGCTAGAGGGGGGTGAATAGCGTCGATTCGTTACGTCGATGGAAATCATTGCGTTTGCCTCTACAAATTTCGTTAGCGTGCAGCGGAAATAGGAATAATGCAATAACGAAATAGAACAAATACGCAAACACAAATATTTGACGTGGTTCGGAACCGAACGGTTCCTACTCCACGGATTGAGCTCTAAAGAGCTCTAGCGATGCCAATCACACACCACTATGCAATAACTCATTCTCGACACAAGTCGGAGGTGGAGAAACCTTATACAAGTTATCTTACAATAGTAAGGAATGAATACAAGCAATTACAATACAAATACGAAAGACAAGTAAAGAAAACTTTACAACACTTTGCTTTTGATTGCTTGAATGCTTGGTTTCTTGACTTGCACTTGGAGACCATGATTTGCAACAGTAAATCACCCCAAAAGCTCTCAAGAAACGCTGGTAAAATCCTCCTCCACGAGCTCCATTAAAAGCTTCAACTTGGGTTAGAAATCACCGATCAGTCGACTGATCGGGACCATCAGTTGACTGATGCCACTGTTGTCGTGAGACAACGGCTAGATCCACGCTGAAAAAATCCAACGGATCCATCATCACCGATCGATCATGACCATCATCGGATCGATCAAGCCTCCACTGATCGCTAACCTCGGTGAGTCGACTCCATTTCTGCGAAAACCGAGCACCGCCGAGCTCATCAATCGAATCCCTCGCCTCCTCCGCATGATCGCTAGGCCAATTCCCACAGTTAAACCCTAGTTGACTCACGCAGTCAACTACCACATGACATCAGTCGACTGACACACCTCAAACATGAGATTTTAACCCAAGTATGGTTCTCCCATACTTGCTAGACCACCCTTAGCCTAGACCTAAGCCTTCTAGCCACCTCCGTCAGCCTCATGCCTCTTGGATCCCTCCAAGTCATTCATGACTTGTTCATCCATTGCGCTAGCCTTCAGGTGCTTCCATCGGCTATGTCATGCTAACGGTGTCTACACCGCCAAGGCCCATTAGACTTACGTCGCCAAGACTCCGCTTGGACTTTATACCGCCAACCATTGGACTTATGCTGCCAAGACTCCCGCTTGGACTTTACGTCGCCAATATCAAATCCCTTGGACTTCTCGAATGCCAAGACTCAAACTTGGACTTTCCCTTGTCAACCCATGTTGGACTTTTCATGCCAAGACCCATGCTTGGACTTTTCCTTGCCAAGACCCATGCTTGGACTTTATATGCCAAGTACTCAAGACTTGGACTTTTCCAAATGCCAAGTGTCCCACTTGGATTTTCCATGCCAAGTACCCATGACTTGGACTTTCCCATGACAATCACATTGTCATATATTTTTTTCGAACATCAAAACATCTCTCGAGTTAAGCTCGAGTCCTAGTCAATCGTGACCTGGGCCGATTGCACCAACAGTTTTAAATCCTTCGGATAACACTCATAGTGTGTGTGACCAAATAGGTTCCTATTTATGTTGGTCGTCTATAATTAACCATTAATTATAGAACAATCATGAGTGGCACCTAGTAGTACATCATGATCCCTAATTAATTGAAAAATCAACGGTTGACCCCATAATAACTTTTGAAACCTTTCAGCAGCTACAGTGAATCGTGCCCGTTCCCTTTACTCATCTTATACCCACTTGGTTCAGGACACGATCTATGTGGCAGTACCCACTAGGCTGACTACGTCACACCTAGCCTAAGTATCATTTCCTCATCCTGTGGATTCTAGTTACTGCACATGTATTCAAGAGTATCATACTCTACGATGGGGGTAGGGACCTCCTTAGTCATTTCCAAGGGGGGCGCGATCAGAGCTCGACCACACTTCTAGTTCTTTGAACACGAGGCTTTCCACATGACTTCGGCTTTCAACAAAAAATAGGAAGTAGACCAGTGCTCATTTTCAAGAAAAGAGAAATTAGACTACTTACCTAGTGAGCCATTGAGTTCTGCTTCCATAGGGCTTAACCCGAAATAGAAGAGAAACCCCTCCTCCAACAGAAGACTAACATCGGTAGGCAAGAGTATCCGAACACTCTTGATATGAGGCAAGCTCCTTAAAATTTCCCAGCTTGAACACCGGAGGCAACTCCATTTGCCAAGAGGTCTCCCATTCGAAGGCAGGAATGGGACGGACAAAGAAATACCTATTTTTCCAAAATTTATAGGAGGTCAAGAATTTTATTAAGAATTTGGTAGAAGGTTGGGTAGCGAAGTAGAAGACTCCGACTCTTTCTTCTTTGGGGTAAAGAAAAAGTGGAAGTTCTCGGGAGTTAAAGAGATATGATAGAAGCAGAAGACTATCACTTCCCTACAAATTACACGAAACAAGTTCAGAGTTAATTGTTGTAGAGTAATAAGAAAATAATTGGAGAGTTTAGTAAAAAAGGAAGGAAGAGGAAAGCGGAGGCCATAACTAATTGGTCACGAAAAAAGGAAATGAAACCATCATCAGGAGGAAGATGGGGTCATTCTACTTGTTAAGGGATGTGAATCCGGCAATCACGAGGGGCCTCATAAAGAGCCCTAAGAGATATCCTATCTTTCCTAGTGAATGAAGTGGGGAGAGTTTCGAACCAAAAAGAGGAACTCTCTGCCATGAAGGTAAGAGGTGGTGAAGGAGACTTACAAGTTAAAGACCGACCAAAAAACTTGAGAGTAAGGAGATAGAAGAAGAGCGATTGAAGGAAAAGGGAGGGGCGTGAACGAGAGCTAGCAGATGGACCTGGATCGCTCTAATAAAGGAGGAGTAAGGGGCCCTTGTCGTCTGATTTGAACACATGTGGATCAAATGTTAGGATTCGATGGCCCGACTAGAAGGAGGGGATGAATAGTCTTTCGATGCTCGATGGAATTCGTTCGTTCTTGATTATCTACACTCTTGTTAGCGCAGTGGAATAATAATAATACAACTAACAAGAACACAATTAAAGCTAAAACAAAATAAAGAAAGCAATACAAACACAATCGATGTAACGTGGTTCTCGATCCTTGCCGCTAATCCACGACAATCCGTTAGGTAGATCACTCCCTCAACCTTTCCACTAAACTTCTCCTTTAGCTCAAACACAAGGTGGAGAAAACCTTCTTACACAAACTCTCTTCTTATAAGATAATAGAGATGGAATTAGTGAAGAAGAGAGTAGAAAATGTGGGAGCCTTGAGAGTATGATTAGGAGTTAAAGCATTAGCCTCTCCAAGGCTCCCAAGCCCTCTTTTTATAGAGAAGAGAGCTTTCTTCCCGTTGGGTATGCAACAGTCAACTATTGTATGCCAATAGTCGACTGCTCCTATAGTCGTCGTCTCACAACGGCAATCCACGTTGGCATCTCAGCCAACGGATAGCCCAGCAGTTGACTGCTCCTATAGCTGTTGTCTCACAACGGCTTAATCCAAGTTGGCATCTCAGCCAACAGATAGCACAACAGTCGATTGATGCAGCAAAGTCAGTGTTGGTCGAGCTTTGCTTTACGTGGTCGAAGTCCTCTTATACCCGGTCACCATACCTTGGCAGTCGACTACTAAGCCACAAAACCCTAGCTGACACTAGTCAACTAGCAGTCGACTTGGACTAGTTGACTAATACTTATATCAGTCGACTATTGTCAGGTAAAACCTCAAACAACAAGTTGTTTGAGCATCCGACCATCGGGTAAAACCTCAAACACCATGTTTGAGCATCCGACACTTTATCTTAGCCATTTGGCCAAATTCACCTAACTTGAACTACCCCGTCCCAAGTTACAATTGCTCAACTCTCATCTTCTATGGAGTTCCCCATTGAAGTTATCTTCGTTCAACCTGTGTCCCTCGGATGCACTAAGCTCACGGCTTCTCCCGTGCCATCCTTCGTGTCTCGCCCTGAAGTCTGCTTCCTTTGGCTCCACTCCATTGCTCCTCGTCCGACAGTCCCTCGGATGCACCAAGCTCACGACTTCTCCCCGTGCCATCCTTTACTGACTCAAGGACCCGAACCACGAGATGATGAACTTACCAATGCTTCATCAAGCTGCTCATATATGATTCACCAAGTCTTGCACAACTTGAACACACACATCAAACACATCCACATCCTAACTTAAACTCTTTGACACACACATCAAAACCAAGATCATACTTGGATTGATTGCCCTAACAATCTCCCCCTTTTTGATGTGTGACAATATGTTTAAGTTAGGTAAAGCATTCAAAAACACTTACGGAATGTAAGCATGTAAATCAAAACATGGATATCAAAACTCCCCCTTAACACATGCAAACTCCCCCTTAACACATGCCCTAGCATGATTAACTTAAACCTTAACACTCTCCCCCCTTTGACACAATCAAAAACATCATACATATGTTATACAATGTGGTATCAAGATTTAAGAAAATAAAACACTCAAAACAGGCTTAAAACACTAAAAAATGAGCTATTGTGCTCGTGCGTTGTCATGATCGTACAGTCACCACCAATGGTGTCCGATAATCGATCTTTTGATTTAAAGCCAATTTCAAAAATACATGAAAAATTCATAAAAACTCGAAAAATTATGAAAATTGGGGAACACATTTCTTATGAGTTCCTCTATCAAGAAAAAAATGGGTTTTCATGAAAATTCATAAGATTTAAAAAAAAAGACAAAAACTCAAAAGTTTTAGAATCCTCAAATTTTATATTAACTTTGAAACCTAGTTTTGCCTTAAAATGTTTTAAAACATCAATTCACAGTTTTCAAAACTGAAATGTTTTTAATTCATTAAAAATATCCACTTATAATCTTTGGGCAAAATGTTCATGAATTAAACATTTGCTTTCCCCATAGTTAGTCAATGATTGCTATATAATGATACACTTAATGACTCATCAAAATGTCATAAGCATTAGTGAATCATTTGTATCAACCTAACATCTCACCCATTGCTATGTTATCAATCAAGTCATCCTTATAGTTGATTGTGAGATGTAACTAAGGTATTTCTACTTAACCAAAAATTTCATTCAATGCTATCCAAGGTTAAGTATCATCCATTAACATCCATCATAATCATAAGTCAACCATGTAATAAGATATGAAATAAGTTCAAATATGGTTGACTATCCTAAGTTCTTCTAACCTTTAAGGATTGACTTGGGTACCCAATATTGGTTCTTTCCAATAGGGTTTACCAAGTATTCATTAGAGATCCATTTTCTAGCTACCATTGTGGTTTTTTATTGACCCCTAGCAATTAGACAATGGTATGTCTTTTCATTCCTTGATTTTTCATATCCTAATTCCTTCTTATTGAAACTTGCCCTTTGGCTTCCAATGATCATTTTCAAGGTATTCGAGCCTATAGTAAATTTTTCAAGAGCTTTGCTAAGGTATTCTACCTTTTTCCTTAAAATCCTATTTTTCTCCAAGCATGCATCATTTACACTAGAAGAAACAATATCATCATATGAACATGCATTTTCAAGCTTTTCTTCTAGATTTCTAATTTCATTTTGTATGCATTTATTTTTCTTCTTAGTTCTAAATAAATCCCTAATTAAACTTGAAATCATTGAAATAATATCTTGAGTAGGGAGATTTCTTACCTCACTTATCCAATCTCCTTCCGAGTCCGATGATTGTGCTCCCCCTACACTTGAGCTCTCCTCCTCACTTGTACTTATTTTTTCTTGCTCGGATGAGGTGAAGGTTACGTCATCTATTCCCATTAGTGCAAAATGTGAGACGACTTCTATTTCTTCTGATGAGGATGAGTCATCCCATGTGGTTTTTAGGTTTCAGGACTTTGACTTCTTCTCCTTCTCCTTTGACTTCTTCTCTTCTTTCTTCTTGCCTTTTTTCTTTTTGTCATTCTTCTTCTTTTCTTCCTTCCTCTTGTTTAATAGGGGACACTCATCCCTTATGTGTCCTTTTCCTTGGCAATTATAACAAATGATCTTCCTTCTCCTTCTCCTATCATTAGGTTTGTTAAATTTAATACTTTTTAAAGCACGTCTCACCCTTTTTACCGTATACGCCTCTTCATTGGTGTCCATTAAAGAGGGAGAGTCATCATCTGATGAGGAGGGTGTGGTCTCCTTCTTCTTCCCTTTGCTTGCCACTAGTGCTACTCCCCTTGATTTAGTGATGGTTCTTCAACTATTCCTTCAAGGCGAGTTTCGTAAAGTTCCATGGTTGAAAAGAATTCTTCTAAAGTACTAACCTCTAGATTCCTTAAGATATAGAAGGAATCCACCATGGAGCTCCATTTTGATGATCAGGGGAATGCATCAATCGCTTTCATTATAATGTCTCGGTTGGATAGCTTCTCCCCTACACTAGACAAACCATTAATAATCTCTTTAACCTAGAATGCAAAGACAATACCTTTTCTCCTTTGTCTAATTTGATGTTATTGAGTTGCGATCGGAGAAGGTCTCGTTTTGCTAATTTTGCTTCGGATGTGCCCTCATGAAGCTCAATTAGCTTCTCCCACATCTCCTTGGCACTTGAGCATTCTCCTATTTGGTTAATCTCTTGTTGAGGAAGCACGTTGAAGAGATGATGCTTGACTTTCGAATTTGCTAGGTGCTCCTCCTTTTGCTTCTTAGTCCATCTTGACTTTTCTATCGGCTTCCCTTCTTCATCCCTAGGTATCTCGAAACCACTTTCCATTATAATCATTATATCGAAATCGGTTTCGAAAAATACCTCCATCCGTTTCTTCCACCATGAGAAGTCTCCATTGAATTTTTGTGGATGAATGTTCATGTCGGCCATTGTTGATTTGCTTGTTGCGGCGATGAGTCCATTGACAAGCTCCTCGCTCTGATACCACTTGTTAGGATTCTATGGCCTGGCTAGAAGGGGGGATGAATAACCTTTCGATGCTCAATGGACTTCGCTCGTTCTTGATTATCTACACTCTTGTTAGCGCAACGGAATAATGATAATACAACTAACAAGAACACAATTAAAGCTAAAACAAAATAAAAGAGAGCAATACAAACACAATCGATGTAACGTGGTTCGCGACCCTTGCTGCTAATCCACGACAATCCGTTAGGCGAATCACTCCCTCCACCTTTCCACTAAACTTCTCCTTTAGCTCAAACACAAGGTGGAGAAACCCTTCTTACACAAACTCTCTTCTTACAAGATAATAGAGATGGAATTAGTGAAGAAGAGAGTAGAAAATGTGGGAGCCTTGAGAGTATGATTAGGAGTTAAAGCATTAGCCTCTCCAAGGCTCCCAAGCCCTCTTTTTATAGAGAAGAGGGCTTTCTTCCCGTTAGGCATGCAGTAGTCGACTACTGCATGCCAATAGTCGACTGCTCCTGTAGCCGTTGTCTCACAACGGCTTAATCCACGTTGGCATCTCAGCCAACAGATAACCCAGCAATCGACTGATGCAAGGGCAGTCGAGTCGCTAGTCGAGCTGCCTTGCTTCTGTGGTTGAATCCTCTTATACCAGTTGACTGCCATACCTTGGCAGTCGATTGTTAAGCTATAAATCCCTAACTAACACCAGTCAACTAGCAGTCGACTCGGACTAATCGACTGATACCTATATCAGTCGACTACTTTCGAGTAAAACCTCAAACAATAAGTTGTTTGAGCATCCGACCGTTGAGTAAAACCTCATACATCATATTTGAGCATCCGACATTTGATCTTAGCCATTTGGCTAAGTTCATCTAACTTGAGCTACCTCGTCCTGTGTTACAATCACTCAACTCTCATCTACCACGGAGTTCCCCATTGAAGCTATCTTCGTTCGGCCTGCGCCTCTCGAATGCACTAAGCTCATGGCTTCTCCCATGCCATCCTTCGCGTCTCGCCCTGAAGTCTTCTTCCTTTGGCTCAACTCCATTGCTCCTCATCCGGCGATCCCTCGAATGCACCAAGCTCACGGCTTCTCCCCATGCCATCCTTCACTAACTCAAGAACCCAAGCCACGAGATGATGAACTTGTCAATGCTTCATCAAGCTGCTCATGTGTGATTCACCAAGTCCTGCACAACTTGAACACACACATCAAACACATCCACATCCTAACTTAAACTCTTTGACACATACATCAAAACCAAGATCATACTAGGGTTGATTGCCCTAACATTAAAGACCGTTGGATTGGGAGAAGCGGATCAGGCAATCTCACTTGTCGTATCAGTTTTAATCTTCATTTATTGCCTCGGTTGGATGAGAGAGAGATAGCTGCCTTTGATCGTTTGATCAGGCGAGAGACAGAGGGTGGATCATCAGATGCGAGGATACGTGGCCAGATCAGGCGACTATCAAATCAGATCAGATCCTTATGATTACCTAGGTAATGGTAATCGATAGGCTTTTATAACTCGACAGGCGGGTTTTAACACCTATCACGACAAAACTTTTATAAGGGCGTTTACTTTTCTAGTGCGAGGTTAGTTCAGTCGAACCTAACTCAAGTCTAATCAGTCAGACTTAGACCTCCTTCGACTAGACTATTTGGGGGAGGCTGTGTTAGGGGGAGGAAAAGTCAAGTCAACGGTCAAGGCTAAGGTGGATCTCGGTCCAATAATGCATGAGTCAGCTTGGGCCTAAACTCAATTCAGTTTTGGAATTTAAATCAACTCGACTTCCTAAACTTAGTTTGGCAAGTTAATCACCCCAGCTCAGTTCAACGGTTGTGAAGCCACATTTCCGTAATCTCCTCAATGTGGCTATATATGTATGATACCCTCTGATTTATCACATTTCTGAAAAAGCAGGTCTCTTGGTCACAATGGGGACGCAACAAAGATACTCCTTACCAAATGGAAGTGTCAAGTCAATATTCAAGATATGTGGAAGGCAAAGTTAAATTGAATCAATTCCATATTCATTTGAATCATACTCGAGTTCTGTCCGATCAACTTGAGTTAACGGTTATTCAAAGTGGATAAGTAGATGAAAAGAGTCGACATCCATAAAGGTGCATCATTTGGTTTTCCTCCATAAAAGTGTGTCATTTGGTCTTCTTCTATAAAGATGTATCTTTTGGTCTTCCTCCATGAAGGTGCATTCTTTGGTATTTCTCCATAAAAGAGGTGCACTCCTCTCCCTATATAAAGGGAAGGGGTGATCTAAAAAAAAAGGACTCTCTAGTTTCTTTGCATTCCCTATTTTTATACCTTTTCTCTACTTCTTGACTTGAGCGTAGAAGGGGCATCCCCCGCTTGCCTACTTTTCAACCTTCTCAGGCCTTACCTGCTTGAATCAATCTCCAAAGATGTCCAATCTCCTAAAGCTCGACTTTATCTATCCGACCATCTACTAAAGCTGGAGGCCGGCCTATGGACATCCAACCTTTGATCTCCTAAAGTCACATGTACGCCCGAACTAGTAAAGCTATGAAGAAGGTTGATCTGATCAGTTTGGCATCTCGAAGACATATCTGATTTGTACTCAACTGATCGAAGGAATTCGGTCATTAGTATTTTACTGAGTCATCCTATCCTTTAATATCAGACCAATCAATGCAAAAGATAATTGATTTTTGCATGGTTGAATATGGAAGATTATTGGAAGCTCAACCATCTACTTCTTCAGGGGTACGTTCTTGAGTCAGTTTGCTTTCGTCTTACATTCAGTGTTCTGAGTCAAGCAGAGACATTTGGGATGAAATAAAAAGCACTAATGATAGACTTGATGAAATAAAAGAGGGCATTAGTGTTGTACCAAGATTTTCGAGCACATAACTGAAGGCTTCCAAAATAACTCAGTATAACTGTAAAAGGACATCATCTCATACCTCTCCCACACATGTGACGACTGATATTGTAGGGCCACAAATTGTTAATGCTGCCCAAAACTTAATTTCGAAGATAGATCATAGCAAAAAAAACAGTATAGTGTGTTTGGCCGGATAATTCAATGCTAGACGGCGTGTCGTTGATGCCATGCCTACCATTGACTAATGAACAAGAAATCAACTTAAGAATTTTCAATTAAATTCCAACTTGTCCTTTTGTTGCCAATTTAATAGCAGAAGCCAAAATTTACTGCCTGTAAATTAGTGATACGCCGCCACGCTAAACATTGCAGATTAATTAAATAACAGACCGAAGATTGAAGTCGAGAGAGGGATTATAGTGCATTATCGATGCAAAGACAATATAAGTTAATAGAAGGATTATGATTTGGTAAAAGATTGGAATCGTTAATTTAGCCGCTTCTATCGATCTATTTTACGGTCATTGTGAAAGAGGTAAATCACGGAAGATCGTTGGTCTTGACACGATTGATCAGGGCAAAGAATTTTAGACCCTCATCCGAAATCGACCATGTTCATTTCATAAGTGTCATTCTATCCCAATTAATTTGTCATCCCTATGGAGACAATAGAAGGATTATAAAGCATTAGGTGAAGTTGGAGAATATGGAGGATTACAGAGAGTATGAGAAGTTGATAATTTTCCCTCTTTCCTCATATCCTTTCCCTTTTTCCTTTCTAAATAGTTGGTTTTTTTAAATCTTCCCTTCTCACCTGTATTCCCTCTTGCTTCTCTCCTCGCGAGTAAACCAAGTCTGAAAAGTACGATCTTTTTTTTTTCTTTTAACTCTTAAACAAGAGAAATTTTTCTGAAGTTTGGTTGATAGTGAATTGAGAAACAATTAAGCGGAAATGAGTAGATTTAACCATAACAAATTAAACCTGTGAGAAGATGCAAACACAAATTAAATAAGAGAGATTATAAAAGCATTTAACTAGACAATAATTTTTATTCCATACAAAAGACACCAATTAGAGACGAGAATAAAAAAGGAATTCAAACATGATCCCACCAATAATTTTATAGTTGCTTAGACAAACAAAGACTCCACCCAAAGAAACATGAACCCTTGTTATTTCTCATTGATGCAAATCCCTTCTTACTATTGAATTGCCGAGAGTTTTACAAAAGATTGGAATCGTCAATCTAGTGACCCCCATCGACTTGTCCCACGACTATTGTGAGATAGTTAAATCGTGCAGGGGGGCTTTGGATCTTGACGTGTTGACCAAAGGCAATGGGGGATCATCTAAGTCTAGGAAAAAATTTTAGATCTTCCTTAGAAATCGACCCATGTCAATTCTACAAACGTCATACTGTCTCAGCCAATGTACTATCTCCGGAATTGCCGAGAGTTCATCTCAAAAACTATAATGGATTTTATAGTTGCAACATTTTTGTGGGTCCTAAATTTGAATGAATGGGTGGCTTTAGAGAAATGAGTACGAATTTAATTTAGTGGACCCTTAACTTTGATTTGAGCGGATGTTGCTCCCTCTTAAAATTAACTTATCTAGTGTCTAATTTCAGTGAGATTGTTTGTGCAAATTAAAGGGTTTATGACATTACAGTACGTTCAATTTTTTATTTACTAAGTCTTTTAATAAAATGTATAATTTTGAATAATTTACACTTATATTGTTGTCCCTCATCATCAACTGTTTATTTATCATCCCCTACCTCTGACTTCATAAAGAAATTAACAGTCGTAATAATAGCCAAGATAATATGTTATTTTAAAAAATATGAATAATTTTATATGATATAATTTAAATCTGACTTTTTATATTTTGTTTATAAATATATAATTATTTTAAAAATATGGAAGTAGTTGACATTGAATCAATAATTGCACATGAGTTGTACGATGCGCGGACTGATCTCTTCTTACAGCAGTCTCTCACGAAGAAATCTCGCCCCCGCGAGAAGGGTTTAATAGCTAGCACATGCAGATGTTGCATCGTAGAACAACGGATCAATTCTTCGCAAATGCGAAGGTGTCGTTCTTCCATACGTTAGTTATTAGTCTCAAGGGTCAAAGGTCTACCGTGATTTACCTCTCTTACAATGGTCCAAAAGCGGACTGATAGGAGCCGTTAAGTTGACGAATTCCAACCTTTTTTGCATTGTCGGGAAGAAATCTCAAATAGAGGTCAAAGCAAAACCTACATCTCTCTCTCTCTCGTATACATATCGTTTTAAAATGCATCAACTGTTGAGTTTAGCAATTAGAAGATGATGCAGCAGTTCTATCCATTACTTTTGCGTAAATCTTCAGTGTCACTTAGGTATGTTAATATTCCCTCTTTCTCTTTCTCTTTCTTTTGCTGGATTATTGTTTACTTTTCATCGTATAGTTCAATCGGATATGTAAAAACTCGGGCAAGACCAAATAATTAAGGGAAGTAGTTTCGACTAGAAAAGTAGATCAGATCATATGCAAATTCTTTTCCTTCTAATTCTGAACAAATTCAAATATCATTTAACTATTTTATCGATCCTCTTCTTCAAAATGTCTGATCTATTAATACAATTTGGTAAAAGAAAAATACCTTTATAAAATCTAGAAAAACAAATTGACAGGCTAGTCCAAGTTATAAAAAAAAATCGAGTAGATAAATTTTTTATTTTACAAATTAATATATGACCATATTCATACATCTATAATTTTATTTAAATATATACAAAAATAATTTATAAAATAGAATAATCCAACTAGAGAATCTCACATAGTAAAAAGAAAATTTTAAATTTATAAAATAAAATAATAATGTCTATAAAAAAAATTAATTTATAAAAGAGTAATTTTTATTTAATAAAAAAATCAAAGAAAGGAAGTTAGTAATTGCATTGCCAATTAGTCATTAATTGATATTTCTTTGGCATAAAAGCCATTTAAGATGTTTAGTATATCTTAACAAGTATTCTTATTACTTCTTGACAATTAATTTCTGGTATAAAGGCTTTCTTTTTCTCACAAGAATGCAAGCATAGAAAGAAATTAGAAAGTATTCCAGTATAAATTCTGATCAAGCTAGCCTTGAGCAGTTGATTCATCCGCCTCAAGAAATGGCAATGGTCTTACAGTTTTTTGTTTCAAGATACCTTGGCAAATTATCTGATTTTATCGAGGGAGAGATATGTAAAGTGTTAGGGGTCAGAGAAGAAATTGAGAGACTTCATAGAAAATTATCAAGAATCAGTCCCTATATTCATGATGCAGAAAAAAGAAGAAATAGAGATGCTGCGATCAACAATTGGGTGAAGGAATTAAAAGACGTAATGTACGATGCAGAAGACATAATTGATCTTTGCATGGTCGAAGGTGGAAGATTATTGGAAGCTCGACCATCTGCTTCTTCAGGGGTATGCTCTCCGGTCAGCTTGTTTTCATCTTGCTTTCAGTGTTCTAAGTTCCGCAGAAACATTTGGAATCAAATAAAAAGAGTTAATCATAGACTCGAAGAAATCAAAGAGGACAATAATGTGGTACCCAGGTTAGTAGCTCATGAAAACAAAGGCTTCCAAATTAACTCACTAAGGACGTCATTTCCCACCTCTCCCACACATGTGGCGACTGATATTGTAGGGACACGAATTGATGCGGCGGCCCAAAAGCTAATTTCGGAGATAGAGCAAAGCGAAAAAAAGTGTAGTGTGTTGGGAATTTCTGGGATGGGTGGAATTGGCAAGACCACTCTAGCACAAAAAATATTCAACGATGAAATGGTAAAAAAACAGTTTCCAAAAAGAGTGTGGTTACATGTATCCAAAGATTACTCTCCGATTGAGCTACTCAAACATGTACTGAGAGATGTAGGACGAATTGATGATGTTGTTCAAAGTAGAGCAGAAGTCGAAAGCAGAATTATTCCTCTTCTTTCAGAAAGTTTGCTTCTTGTGCTGGATGATATATGGACTGCAAACGTATGGACAGATTTGCTCAGAAATCTCATATTGAATGGATCTTGTAGGACTGCTATCTTGTTTACCACTAGACGGAAAGATGTGGCCACAGAAATGAGAGCTGATTTTGTACACTCTGCTGAGAAAATGGACGAAGACAGTTGTTGGGGATTAATTAGAAAGATTGTTTTTGGAGATGAGAAGGATGTAATAATTTCTGAATTGAAAGAAGTTGGTATGGAGATTGTCAAAAAATGTGATGGTCTTCCTCTGGCAGTCAAAGTGATGGCTGGTGTTTTATTTCACAAGGAAAGAACTAAGAGGGAGTGGAAAAAAGTGATTGAAAGTGATTTTTGGTCAATGAAAGATATGGAAGATGAGCTATCAAAGGCTTTATACTTGAGCTATGATGATTTACCCAGTCACCTCAAACAATGTTTTCTTAGCTGTGCTTTCTACCGTGGCATATCATCTCGAAGGGACATAATCCGACTGTGGGTGGCCGAAGGGTTTGTGATTGAACAATCAGATGATTTGATGGAAAATATCGCAGAAGACTACTACAAAGAACTTATTGCAAGAAACCTTTTGCAATTTGATTTTAGAAATTTAGTTGAAGGAAGATTTGTTATGCATGATGTTTTACGATCTTTTGGGGAAAAACTGATGGAAGAGGAAGGTATTATCATTAATGATGCTCGATGCACAAATACAAATTTTTCGACAAAGATTCGTCGTTTGTGCATCTCAAACCAAAGTGATG
The DNA here is from genome assembly GCA_025175895.1 of Wurfbainia villosa. NCBI lineage: Eukaryota > Viridiplantae > Streptophyta > Magnoliopsida > Zingiberales > Zingiberaceae > Wurfbainia > Wurfbainia villosa. The sequence continues at coordinate 205,380 of CM045998.1, forward strand.
TGTTATCTCTTCCCAATGTGATAATAGAGCAAAAGTGTCTGAGAACCCTACGCCTCGTTAATTGCCTTCAAATCGAGCGAATAGAGAATCAGGCATTTGAAAGCTTACAGCGTCTCAGAGTATTGGATTTGTGTGATACATCAGTAGACAACCTCCCAGATTCTCTTATGAAACTGAGTCATCTAAAATACTTGGATCTTGATCGAACAAAGATTAGAAGACTTCCTGAATACATTGATCGTCTTGCAAACCTGCAAACTTTGAATCTCTCGGGGTGTGAATCACTGCATGAACTTCCAAAGGGCATCACAAGGTTGAGCAATTTGAGGCGTCTTCGAATTTCAGATACTCCGCTCACCCATCTTCCAAAGGGAGTTGGGAAGTTGAAAAATCTCAATGAAATTGATGGATTTTTGGTCGGCCATTGTGACTCCGTGAGCAGGATGGACGGAGGAGGTTGTGACTTGGACGAGTTGCAATCTTTGTGCAACTTAATTGATCTGTTTATTGATAAATTGGAAAGGGAAACAACGAGAGGAAACAGAAACTTTGTGCTTGCCGACAAAACATTTCTTACGATATTGTGTCTCAGATGGACAATGAATAATAATGAAAACAATGAGGAGCAAATCACTGAGGCGGAGAGTATATGCAACCAACTCAGTCCTCCTGCGACCCTAAAAGATCTTGGCATCTACAATTTCCCTGGTCGGCAGTTTCCAGATTGGATGGCGTCCGTACATTCTTTGGCTGACCTAACATTTTTGAATCTTCGTAATTTTCCATCATGTACGGTGCTGCCTCCATTGGGCCAACTACCCAATCTTAAAGTCCTACGCATTCAAGGAGGAGAAGCAATCCGCAGTATTGGGCCTAAATTCCTCGGCTGCAGAACGCCTGCATTTCCAAAACTTGAGCATCTAACATTTAGAAACATGCTGAATTGGGAAGCGTGGGTATTGTATAACGTAGAGGATGTTGTGGTACCTAACGACGATGTTCATGCAAGCAACCTCAATTTGTTTCCTAATCTGAAACGATGTTTCATCATCAAATGCCCAAAACTGAAAAATAGCATCCTTCCCTCAACTAGCTATTTGAAAATTAAGAACTGTCCAAAATTGGAATATGTGGAGAAGGTTGGCATGTTGCTGAAATTGACAGTTGTTTTCCCCTCCGAAACCAAACAGCTTCCACAGTGGGTGTCAAGCTTGATTAATGCCACTTTGCATAGTTTGCAGCTATTTTACATGGAATGCAATTTACTTCTACTAGATAGTTGCAGAAAGGGGAAGCAAAATTGGCACATCATTCAACAAATTCCAAAAGTTATTATTTATAGCATTGATCGTGAAACACGCTTATTTGTCAGTAAGGACTCGTACAAATACAAAAAAAAAGAATAAGCATCACCTTTGTAAGTCCTCTCATCGTCTATTTTTTTTACTATAGCTTATTGCATACCTTTCAATATTGTTGGGAAAAAAAACTTGTACAACTATTTTATTCCATGGACAGGATCAATCAATTTTATCAGAAATCTCCGAAGAGACAGGGGGACAGGATCAATCAAGCTTCCATGGCTAATTGTTTCCTCCATTATGATCAAGGTTAGTAATTAATTAATGGTGGATTTTATAATATCATGACAAATAAAATATACTTGTTTCTTTATTTCTACTTGAAGGTCGCTTATTGGAATTGGTATAATTTGATCAAGGCGCATATTTCCACTAGATGGTATTGATGTTTGGTGACGCACTGCTTTTATCTATACATAATTTATCCTCGGATTCTAATGTTAGTTGGCATCTCTGCCTTTTATTTGTCTAAATCTACTTTTTCATGGAAAAATATTAATTGTCTTTATATTTAGAATAAATATTTTGAATTGTGTATTGTAATCCGTAAGCTATTTATTTGTGTCTGCTTCCTCATAAACGTTTTGAATGGTACATTGAAAGTCATAAACTATTTAATGATATTGCATATTGTAAATAGCTTATTTGTGCTCTCTTCCGTTGTTTACTCACAACTTATGAGGATTTCGATGGACACATTTCGAAGTTATTGAGAAAAATAAAATAAAATTATTCAATTCATTCTTTTCTCATTTGTTTGTTATATCCAACGTACATCTAACATAGTATTTTTCATCTTTCTCTCTCACATTCAACCTCCCCTAAGCAAAATATCTTTTACGTGGTATAATGTAAGGGTGACCACGGTTCGATTCGAATCGTGAATCGAATCGGAACCAATGACTCAAAAATCGAATTAAAATCATTTTTTCAATTTCGATTTCAAAATTGAAACTGAAATCGAAGACATATGGTTCAGTTCTAGTTCTTAAATTTTTGGAATCGAAATCGAATTGAAACTGAATCGAATCTAGAATCGAACCGGAATCGGAACTGAATTGAGTATTTTTTTATTAAAATTGGGATTGAATTTTTAAAAATAATTTGATATTTACTTTTGAAAAAATTAAACTTATTCAAAATTCAAATATTTATTAGTGTATCACAATTATAATAATAAATATGTATAAAAATCAAAATTAAAATCATTTAAAATTCATATTTTATATTATTACATCATAACAATCAATGTGCAAATATGCATAAAAATTAAAACATTCAAAATTCAAAATATAAAATTTAAAATCTCTACGTATAAAATTTAAATTTAAATATAATTTAAATTAAAATAAATTGATCGAATTAATGAATTAAAGAATAATATACTTAAATAGCCTATTAAAGAAATGAGACTTAAAATTAAATAATTTAAATTTCGGTTCTAAATGGTTCGAATTGAAACTGAATCGTAAAAAACTAAAACGTTAGTTAATGATTCAGTTCTGGTTTTGATGGATGATGAATCAGAATCGACGGTTTCAAAATCAAAATCGAACCGTAAGGAACCGAAACTGGAACTGAAATCGTTGATAAATGATTTGGTTCCGGTTCCATTGGATGATAAACTAGAATCGGCGATTTCAAAACCGAAATCGATGATTTCGGAACTGTGATCACCCCTAGTATAATGGTCCTCGAATAAGTCAAAAGTTGAGAGAGATATAGACATGGTAAAGAGAAAAAGCACATTAATGCATAGTCTATATCTTTTTTTTTTTTAATTTGTCTATCGTCATCGGTGCAAAGGTTGGAACCGCCAACCTAGCGGCCCCTACTGGCCCGCCCCCGGGCCTGCGTAAGGGAGGTAAATCACGGTGGGCCTTTGGCCCTTGGGACTAGTGACCAGCGCATGGAGGGACGGGCCTCGCTTTTGCGAGGGATTGACCCCTTGTCCATTGGTGCAAGATTCTGCATGCGCTAGCCACTAGGCCCTTTCCGCGGGGGCAATTTGTCTATCGTCATCGATTATAGGTGAAGTTCAAACATAAAGAGAATGATAGAGACAAAAAATGATAATTTTTCCTCCCTCCTCAAATTCTTTCACTCTTTTCTTCTTATCTTCTAAACATTTTTTTCACTTCTCTTCCCAGCTACTTTCCCTTCCTCCCTTCAGTTCTTTCTCTCTTCCGGAGCATACAGCCTGAAAACCAGCAGAGGCACCAACCAGAGACAGGAATATAAATGAAATCCATGTGAAATCGGATCCACAACCTGCTTAGACAAACAAAATCTCAAGTATGCAAATATTCTCAACAAAATGTGATGATGCAACAACATCTCTTGCGTGCAGTTCGACAACTCGAACAAATAGATTCATCTGGTAGGATTCGACTTGTGGCAGCTGATCGAGAGAATACTGAAGTGGATTGCTTGCCTTGGTTTCTCTTATTCTAGCAACCATCAATGGTGATGTAGCATGTGTCACGCCCCGAGGGAGTCCCCGCCAGACGAAAATCCGACAGCATCTCCCATGTACGGGTGACAATACCAAACTTATATACAAGGCCTACACGACCACTATACATCGGTCAACACGACCGGAATCCAAACAACACACACAAGTAATAAAAGAGGCCTCAGGTCAACAATCAAATGATATAACCAAAAGTATATCACATCTAAACCTACCCCTTCTGCCATCTGGGTAGGAATACTCAACCAAATCCAATAGAATAAAAATCCGAACAAAGGTCCATAAGGACACCAAAAATCCCCAAGTACATAAATCCAACTCCAGTCCTAAACATATCTTCTAATAAAAAAAATCCAAATCCATAAAACAAATAACCAATAAAACTATCACGATGAGGGGGTTTGGCAGCTGGACTCTCCTGACAGCTTCATCCTGAAATAGATATAAATCAACGGGGTAAGTTCAAAGAACTCAGCGGATATAGTCGATATGCAAAGTAAGATATAGCTAATAATAACGATCATGCCAGTACAGTCTCATATATAGGGTATGCAAGAAAGAAATACAAAAGGACTGTACTTATCTGAATCTCCTACCCTGATATAGGAGCAAGTGTCATACTAGAAGTAATAAAGTCATCACCATATACAAATATGTATCATGTATGCATGGCAATCATATGCAACATCCAAGGCAGCAATAAAAATACAGCAAACACAATACAAATGCTATCCATATAAATGCATGTGGTGCGCGTCGGTCGACGCCTCCTGTCACACGCTGATGGTGGCTGAGTGGGTAGGGCTATGACAACTGTGCACTCTGCCATCACTGCTCTTGAGTGACCGAGTGGACAGGATGTTGTCGGAGTACACCTATCCTCCAGCCCCAAACAGAGTGGGGGAGCAAAGCTCTCATCTCCCGGTATCGTAGACCAGAGGAGGGATCACGCCACTTCACCGCCTCATCGCTACCCAGCGGACGTAGTCACAGAGCAACAGCGCACACACCTCGATGTACCACTAACCCATGAGTGGCAGTGTGTGCAGACCATGTAACTGGCTGCGGGCTCAACTATAAAGGAACCCCGTCCAGCCAGCATGCAATCATGCAAGATGGTGCATGATACTAAAGCATGTATATCCAACTAAAATATATAATCAAATAATATGCACAACCAATAAGTACATATCAATGATCCAAATAAACCAGGGAAAGTATAACCATAAACCGATCAAATGCATGTATCAAGTAGGCATAAAAACATACTAGGCATATAAACATGAAAATTATTGCAAGCTATCCTAACTAGCATATCAACATGACTATATCTAAGAGATAAGTCAAAATACATGTCTGCTATAATGATCGTAATCATGAACTCTTCACACCCGTAGACCTATCTCGTGATCGAAACCTGCATAAAACATAATTACCATCGAATCCAAGCACACAACAAATGATCGAATCGAATCCTACATCGACCTCATATCTGATCCACTAGATTGATTTAGTTATCCTATTTAACCTAATCAATCCTCCATATATAATTACAGAACCGATCAACATCACATCGAAATCAACAACCCAGCCAACTATAGATCACTAAGAACTAACTCACACCCAAATCATATAACCAAAGTACAGACAACCACTGTCAATAACTTGTAATTAAATTAAAATCATCTTGTATGTAATCCAACCGATCAATCACAACCCCACAACAACTCACCAACAGGACATCACAAATAGACCTCCAATTTCAGTCGACATCAACACATCCGCCAATTCCCAAACAAAACCTCACAATCAAGACCCAACCTCCAAACTCCTGACTGTGCATAGTTGGCGCAACCGGGCACAGCTGGCACCTCACCATTCCACAGGCCAAAACTCATCGGCAGACCCCATAAATCAACCAATAACTAATGAAGGGAAAGTGACAGATTGAGATCTACCTATACTAAGGGTCCACCGACGATCTTCCTTCCCTAATCCGCCCTATTCCTCTGTTCCCCGCAGAAATCACATGCCCCGAACACTCAACCTCGTTCAATTGAGGAAAAACAGGGCTTACCTTTCTTCGGCAGAACACACGAAGGGAGACTCTCACTCAGAACACGGGGAAGTTGTTGCCGACAAGCCGCATGTCATCGGAGTTCAAGCAGGCATCGAGAACCTCCCAGTCCCTCTCCGTCCTCAAGAAATCCGGTGGCGCACACGTGAGCGCAACCGAGAAACTCTCCGATGGTCGAAGGGGCTCGTTCGCCGCAGAGAAAGGGGAATGACTGGGCAAGGGGAAATGGAAGCGCCGAAACTCGCGGTGGCTGGTGCTGGCCGACCGTGGTGATGCTGCGTGTGGCAGCGGCCTGGTTGTCGGCGCAAAGCACGAGAAGAGGGCATCGGCGGAGAGATCGCGGTGGTAGTGGAGGTGTGAATGGGAGGAGCAGAAGAAGAAGGGGGTGCGGCATCGACAGGCTACCGACTGCGGCGAGGAGAAGGTATCACGAGAAGAGTCGGGTCGCGAGGGAAAACTGTCGGTGCGGAGTGGTGCCGAAGAAATCGGGAAAAAGGGAAAACGAGATCAGGAAAAATAACCGGTTTACCTTGTAACTTAGGTTAATTATCCCTATCAAATAGTTAAAATAGGATCTTTAAAAGCCTGTTTTTCTTATCCCCGTAAATATCTTATACAAGCCCCGTTTAATTCCAGAAAAATTCTGAAAAATTTCTAAAATTCTCCAAAAATCCCAAAAAATTCCTAGGATTATTTTTCTTAAATTTTGGCCATAAAATTTTATATTTTAAAATTTTCCGTATTTAACAGCATGTAATCCTTTCAGTATGCTTCAGTGCAGTTGATAACTCACTCAAGTTTCTCCTTTTATAGCAACTGAAAGAACGATATTGTGAAAGATTGCTGGTGCTCCAACTTGTGATTCCAGCAGGGGCAAACCTATGTTTTTTATAACTTGAACAACATTAATATCAACTAAGACAAACTTTTCACACCTTCGTTATACAAAGAATAAAGAGATGGCTTCCGAAATGATATGAGCAAGAACATTATGAAGTTGGCTGAGTACGTGGATTGTCATGGGTTTTGAGGGCATGCTTGCATCGAAGAAGCCTCCGTAAAACTTGAGATCGATATTTATTATAAACAAAATGATTCTTTAAATTTGAAGAACCTAAAAAAGATCTATGGTAGAAAATTTAAAAAAAAAGTGCACATTTTTATTTATGTCATTGAAAAGGATTTTTTTTAAATATTTATCCATATTTTTTCTACGCTCCTCATCGTGGTCCCTCGATGATGTTGAAAAAAAAATAAATCATAGAGGCTATGTCTCTTCACCTATTGGTTAGAAATAACAGAGGATTTTTAAATCCGAATAAAAATTTTAAATTTCCCACTGAGAATCGACCACTGCTCATCTGTAATAATATTTATGCCGTTCTAACCAATGGATTGTTCCGTGGGGACACCTAAAATATGTTTCAAAAAATACGGAACGATTACATTAATGGTCCCCTTCGATTATCTCTATCAGTGGAGGAGATAAATCAGACATACAAATGGGATTGTCTTAGTGTACCCAACATTACAAAGAACCGATCCTTATTTGGAGGAAAATCCACAGATATATCATAACTAAAGATTGACTCAGAAATACCTGATGTTGCCCGTCGAGACGATGATGGTGAGGTGTCCGAGTGGTGAAGACGGCAAGGACCGACCATTGCAGTGTGGAGAGATGATATGGAGAATGACGAGGGTCGCCGAATGGAGATCTCGCTGCAAAGAAAGAACGGGTTAAGGGCGCGAATGGAGATCCTGCACAGCAACAAAGAGGGATCTCGGCAACGCCCCTCCGATGCTCAAGGCAGGAAATTAGATTGAAGAAGTGAGGAGAAACTGAAAAGAACGGGGTTAAGAGCGTGAGAGCTTACCTCTCCTTCTGAAGGAGGGTCATATATATAGAGGGGGAGTTCCCTTGTTGATAAGTTCTACCTGCAGAAAATGACAAAGACCTCAGGGGGTCGTACGTCGTGATCATTGCCCTCTGAATTGTGTCAAGCGCGTGGGTTGCAGTTAATGCACATCGAGCGGTTGATTGGAGGCAAATCCTAATTAATGCCACAGCCAATCCTCTGAAACCCAACGGAGGAATCTACTTTTGCGCGTGGGTTACAATTAATACACGTCGCTCAGTTGATAGGAGGCAAATCCTAATTAATGCCACAGATATTCATTTGAACCCTATCAGAGGGATCTGCCCTTTTGTCGGGGGGAGGTGATGATGAGGATTGCCAAGTCAGCTTGTGGATATGAAATAAATGCCTCCTTTTGCAAATAAGACAAATTATAATAAAATAGATGATATGAAGAAAGGGCGCATCAGAGATGACGTATCCTTGTCGAGATGTAAAAGCGGACGAAATGAAAAACCTTCAGCATAAATGAGAGGTCTGAGCTGAGACGCGACACGTTCGACATGATAGCAATCCGGGCCGAGATGCGGGGCGTCGTCATGATGATAGAAGTCCGGGTCGAGACGCGGGGCGTCTGGCATGATGATAGAAGTCCGGGCCGAGACGCGGGGCATCTGACATGATAATAGAAGTCCGGGTTGCCACCTATCAGGCGTTAAATGACGTGACATATCCCATCTATTTTCCTAATCATAATTTAGTTTTACCCAGTATCATAAGCATCCCCCTCCGAGTCTAGTCGAAGGATAAGCACAGCTTGATCGACTAGACTGGTCTGGTTCAGGCCATGACTTTCCCCTTTATTCCCTTAATGAGGCATGGGAGGTGGCGTTTGGTATGGGCTCCTCGGGAATGAAGAAGATCTTTCTTTTGGATGTATTCATTAATGCTTATTAATACGACGATTCGACTATGATTGCCTCATTTTTCTAGGGTTTCCTTGGCGACGCCATGCATCCCGTGAGAAAAACCTCGGAAAGGGAACCGTCGCGACCTTGCTATAAGTAGCTTCCGGCCCCCTTCCTTTGTCATTTTCTAGCGCATTGTTCCTATTGCTTCTATCTCCGTCGATTTTCAACCTTCTTCTTCTTCTCCGGTGTCGTTCAGTGAGTAAGTCTTCTGCCCCGTTTCTCTTCCTGTGGTTTTCCTTTTCGTTCCATGTCCCCAAATACCGATCTTTGGTATCTGAGGGTCCGCAGCACCGTCGACTCGGAGGTTCGCTCCGAGGCTCGGGCTGCCTTCCACATTCCCAATTCGTACAGGCTGCGAGCCCCACAAAGGGACCAGCGGCCTCATGAACCGCCTCCTGAATTCACTACCTTCTTTCTTGACCAGTTGCTAGTTGGTTTCCGGTTTCCCCTTCACCCTTTCTTTGCTGACATATCCACCTATTTTAGGACTAGCACCTAACGCTTTTAGTATCATCGATGGTTTTATCATTATCTTTCTATTTTACCATCTTCCTCTTTCCACCGAAGCCTTTCATTCTTATTTCTTTCCCAAGAAGAAAGAGGTCGGTGTCTTCTTCTTCTCGGCTTGGTAAGAAGTAAAGTTCTTATCGAACCTGATTACCTCCCACAAACATTGGAAATCCAAGTTTGTCTACATCCGTCCCGAGTCCCCCTTCTCTTGGCCAACCGGATGGCAGCTCAAGCTGCCACCCTCTCCCTCCATTCAGTCTTTCTGAAAGTCCTCCACTTATCAAGAAATAGCCTCAATTCTACTCGGCCTGAGGTTTGATGTGAATGTCCTACTAGAGGAGGGACTTCTACATCATTTCGACATAAGCCCGATAGAGGCCGAGCTGAGTGGCTCTTTAGGTAAAAAGAATTTTTTACCTTGTCTCTTTTTCTTTCTCTTTTTCTTTGTTTCATTTCTTTTTTCTAACTTGTTTTCTTTTTCATGACAGCCGAAGTCATGATTCGGGCTTCCATCAGCAAAAAACTGAAGTGGAAGAGGGCCTAGGTGATCCCTCTCGAGGGCGCTCCTTCGGATACGCCCGAGGAGGGAGGCTCAGACATTCCCCCTCCACCTCAGCCCTCCATGGTGGTCGAGGTGATAAGTTCGGGGGATTCGGAAGAGCAGCAGAGGTGCCGTAAGAAAAGCCGCATGGTGCTCTCCTCCGCAAAAGGGAGTTCTTCTCAACACTCCTCCCCCCACCCAAGTCCTCAGCATTCGGCCGGGCCGAGCGGGGAGGGACCTAGCAGTACAGGGCCAGACACCCTAGAGCCTCCGCTGGAGGAGTGTCCGAGGGACCCCCCACCGCCAAAAGGACCTTCTTCCTCCCGTCCATGCAGTCCAAGCCCCATACCGGAGGTATCCGGACGGCCGCAACCAGGTCAAGGGCGACCGTCTTGGGGCTTCCTTCAAGAGATCCGGGATGCTGTTGGCGACTCGGCCAAAGGAAAATCCATCCCGACGATTAGTGACGAGATGAATACTTATCTTGTCAAGGTAAGTTATTTCCTATCGGTATTCTTTTAGCTTCGGTACTCTTTTAGCTTTTTGTGGTTAAGTTGTATCAATTCGGCTAACTTTTCCCTCCTTTCTTCTTTGTAGTTTTGGCGATACCATCTGGAGTTGATGGTTCGCCTGCCTCCCATGACCACGACCTTCCAGCAAATGCGGGCACAAGTGGAGAGCCTGAAGACTCAGCTCCGGGACAAGGAGGTGGAGCTCAACCTAGCCCAGTCTGAGACGACCATCTTCAAGGCCAGGGTCGTCCGATTCGAGGACGATCTTCGGCTGAAGGTGCAGGAGATAGAGCTCCAAGAAGCCAGGATGGAGGTCATACAGGCGAAGGCCGCAGAAGCGGCGGAATACAAAGCCTGGGTCGAGGAAGCGGAGGCTCAATTGCTGCAAGCTGAGTAGATCAGAGATGCTCAGGTAGAGTACGAGGCTAAACATCGAGACGAGCTGTCAGATCGGGCCGAGAAGGCCAAGAAGGAGCTGCTCTCGTACCGGGCAGGCGAGGAGGGCCGGTGGGAGAAACGGAAGAAGGCGTTCTTGGCTTCCGAGGAGTTCGCCGATATCTTAGGGGGTCGCACCTTGGACCTCATAGAGATAGGATACGAGGGGGCTACCCAACACTTTAAGGAGGTCGGATACCCCCCTGAAGGGGCCTCAGCCGAGTTCCTGGATCTGCAAAGTCTTATTGACGAGATGCTAGATTCAACACTAGGGGGGCCTCCTCAGTAGTTTAACTTAGTCAGTTTTTTTGTCTTTTTGTTGTTTGTTTTGTTCTTAGCAAGAGATTTTGTAGCCCCAGTGGCATCTTTTTGTATGAAGGAATCCATTTCCTAAAAAGAAATTCCTTTGTCTAATCGGCTAAATAAAAATCTTCTAACATATAATTATATCTGTAATATAACATTGAGCGCACCTTAAATAATAAGAGGCTCGACCGGAAGGAGGATCAGCAGAAGAGACCGAAGGCTGAATGGGCTGCCATGAGCAATATTTGGAGAAAGGCCGTACGACAGGACTTCATATCATCTGCGGTGGGCAGCTCAAGGGAAGCATAAGTGACATCCGCGGGGAATGGTCGAATGGATAACACTTGGGGCTGGTTGTTATAAGTGATACTCAAGGAGAATAGCCGAATTGAGAGTACTTGGGACCAGCTGTGATAAGCGATACCCAAGGCAAATAGCCGAGTTGATAATACTTGGGACCAGCTGTATAAGCGATACCCAAGGAAAAAATGACCGGATTGAGAACACTTGGGACCAGCTGTGATAAGCAATACCCAAGGCGAATAGTCGAATGGTCGTACTTGGGACCAGTTGTGATAAGCGATACCCAAGGAAAAAATGGCCGGATTGAGAACACTTGGGACCAATTGTGAAAAGCGATACCCAAGGCGAATAGCCGAATGGTTGTACTTGACACCAGCTGTGATAAGCGATACTCAAGGAAAAAATAGTCGGATTGAGAACACTTAGGACCAGCTGTGATAAGCGATACCCAAGGCGAATAGTCGAATGGTTGTACTTGAGACCAACTGTGATAAGCGATACCCAAGGAAAAAATGGTCGGATTGAGAACACTTGGGACCAGCTGTGATAAGTGATACCCAAGACGAATAGCCGAATGGTTATACTTGGGACCAGCTGTGATAAGCGATATCCAAGGAAAAAATGACCGGATTGAGAACACTTGAGACCAGTTGTGATAAGCGATACCCAAGGTGAATAGTCGAATGGTCGTACTTGGGACCAGCTGTGCTAAGCGATACCCAAGGAAAAAAAGGCCGAATTGAGAATACTTAGGACCAGCTGTGATAAGCAATACCCAAGGCGAATAGCCGAATGGCCGTACTTGGGACCAACTGTGATAAGCGATACCCAAGGAAAAAATGGCCGAATTGAGAACACTTGGGACCAATTGTGATAAGCGATACCCAAGGCGAATAGCCGAATGGTCGTACTTGGGACCAGCTGTGATAAGCGATACCCAAGGAAAAAATGGTCAGATTGAGAACACTTGGGACCAACTATGATAAGCGATACCCAAGGCGAATAGTCGAATGGTCGTACTTGGGATCAGCTGTGATAAGCGATACCCAAGGAAAAAACAATCGGATTGAGAACACTTGGGACCAGCTGTGATAAGCGATACCCAAGGCGAATAGCCGAATGGTCGTACTTGGGACAAGATGTGATAAGCGATACCCAAGGAAAAAATGGCTGGATTGAGAACACTTGGGACCAGCTGTGATAAGCGATACCCAAGGCAAATAGCCGAATAGCCGTACTTGGGACCAGCTGTGATAAGCGATACCCAAGGAAAAAATGGCCGGATTGAGAACACTTGGGACCAGCTGTGATAAGCGATACCCAAGGCGAATAGCCGAATTGCTGAGTGATGCGGCCAAATGGACCAAGCCTTCAGAAACCCATATGTACTCGGGAAGTGGAATTTTCATTATAGGAAAATTTTGTTACATGGGGATTTCTCAAGCATGATAAGGCCGTAAGTGGAAAGCATTCCAGGGCTGAATAAGTTCCTTCCCCTCACTATCCTGGAGATAATAGGCGCTCGAACTGAGCTTCTTGATAACTTTATATGGGCCTTCCTAGCGGGGTGCTAATTTAAGAACCTCCCCGGCTGGCTGAATCTTTTTCCACACAAAATCACCCGGCTGGAAGGAGCGAGGTACCACTTTTTTATTGTAAGCCTGGGCAATCTTCCTCCAGAAAGCGTACATTCGACTAGCTGCCTGCTCTTGAGCTTCAGATACCAAGTCCAGTTCAGTTAACCTCCTTTCCTGATTGGCTTCATTGTCGGGTGTGTAAGCAGATACCCGGGGTGACCCCATACCGATTTCCACCGGGACGAGAGCTTCGGCACCATAAACTAAGTGGAATGGAGTGAGGCCAGTGTTGTCTTTGGGGGTAGTTCTGTAAGCCCATAAGATATCGGGTAGTTCATCTACCCAGCTTCCCTCTGTATAATCCAGCTTGGTTTTGAGCTCCCGAATAAGCTCTCGGTTGGTGACTTCGGCTTGCCCATTACTCTGTGGATAAGCCACCGAGGTGAAGACTTGCTGAATTTCCAGTTGTTGTCACCACTCCTTCAGTTTATGGCCTTGGAATTGTCGTGCATTATCTAAGACCAGTCTCCTGGGGATACCGAATCGATATACTATATTTTTCCAAAGGAATTTTAACATGGCCTCTTCGGTTATTTTGGCCAGCGGCTCTGCTTCCACCCATTTTGAGAAATAGTCCACAACTACTAATAAAAATTTCTTCTGATTCGGCCCCATGGGCAGCGGTCCTACTAGGTCCATCCCCCACTGGTCGAAAGGACAAGACACTACAGAAGCCTTTAACAGCTCGACTGGTTTTTGAGAGAAATTCTAGTGTTTCTGATAGCTAAGACATACCCGTACACAATGGGAGGCATCTTGCTGTATTGTGGGCCAAAAATATCCTGCCAATAAGACTTTCCTTGCTAGAGAAATCCCTCCAGAATGATTTCCACAGTAGCCCTCGTGTATTTCACGCATAACATAGTCTGCTTCTTCCGGGCCGAGGCATTTGAGCAGAGGTCGAGCAAAGGCCCGCTTGTATAATGTGTTGCCTATCAGGACAAAATGAGGGCTTCTTTTCTTGACGGCTCGAGCCTCAGCTTGTCCATCAGGTAATACCCCATCTTTAAGATAATTGATCAAGGGATTTCTCCAGTCTGGAGGGCTGTAAGACATCATCGGCTCTTGATCTATGTTAGAGACGAGTTGCATCTCGGCTACCGAATCTTCCAAGTTTTAGGCAGTGAGTGCACTAGCCATGCGGGTCAACTCATCGGACCTTTGATTATCTGCTCTGGGTATTTTGTGCAGGGTTATCTCCTGGAATTCCGAGGCTAACTTCTGATAAGCTTGCCTATAACGTTTCAGCCTCTGATTATTAATGTCGAACGACCCCTTGAGCTGTTCTATGACCAACTGTGAATCAGAATGCAAAGAAATCTGAGCAGCGCCGAGATAATGGGCGGCTCGCATCCCCACCAATGGAGCCTCGTATTCGGCCTCACTGTTAGAAGCTCGAAAGCTGAGCTGTATGGCTATCCGGATGGCGTCCCCTTGAGGGGATATCAATAGTATCCCCACCCAGAGAAGTATGGCTATCCGGAGAAGGCTGTGGTGGGAGGACTGGGGTCACGTCTACGGAGCCCCCGGAGCTCTTTCACGACCAGGATAGAAGTTCGGGGATGTTTGGAAGTGCGCTGGCAAGGAAGGAATCTGGCGGAGAAAGCTGTGGTTGGAGGACCGGGGTCATTTCTACGGAGTCCCCGGAGTTTTTTCTCCCAACGACCAGGATAGAAGTTCGGAGCTGTTTGGAAGGTACTCAAAATACGGAAAGCGCTTGAGCACGGTGATCTTTGGGGTTGCTCCTTCACCTCGAACAACCAACAACCTGCAACCATAGTGTGCTGGCAAGGAAAGAATCGAGCGCGGAGGAACATAAGGTACGTGAGCATAACAAAACCTATACTATCTTCACAGGCAACTAGCAGCTAACAACGGAAGAGGAGGCGGAACAAAGAACAAAGTGAAGGACGCATGGAGAGGAGACAGCGCGTGCAAGCTGTGCGGAACCCAAAGACTCTAAGGCAGCAAGATTGTTCAGTAAACTAGGGTTTCAAACCTAGTTTTCGCCGGCGACTGGAGGAGAACGACGAGTACAGAGGTAGGTGAGGAGCAGAGATCATATAGTACGAACGGTGCACTCATCAAGAAGACAAAGAGAACATTGTTGTTTTCAAATTGTCGGATCAAAAGATTGACGAAGCATCGCCCGGGACCACTGTACCTAGAAGTCTCCGAACCCGACAACCCATTTAACTTAAGCTGCTTCTCATCAAACCGTTAACTCGATTAACTTATGACACAACGCCTGTGAGGAATGGGGAAAAATGCTCGACGAACCTGGAAGGTCCTACATCTGGGAACGGCGCAATCCTTGGAGAACAGGCAGGACCCCCTTCCTCCGACGACAAACTCAGATGACCCAAAAATGGTGGGAACTCCTCTACAACCAAATGGAGTGCAAGAAGTCAAGGAAGGGGAAGGAAGGGGAAATCGCAGCACGATCTGGCAAGATTGCACAAAAGGAAGGGAGCGTGGGCAGACCTTTTCAAGAAGAATAGAATATGTGCGGTAGATACTACGCCGAAGCCAGTCCAGAGGCAGGAAGGGCGTGCGAAGCTGGATGCAAATGATTTGGAGGGATTGGAGGAGTCGGTAGGCTTTTGTCTGATTGGCCGATTCTTAGGGCGGTTCCCAGGTTGGAGAGCGCTGAAAGAACTCACAGCGAGATGGAGGGCGCCACATAAGCTCCTAACACATAATACACTATGGATGGTGTTTAAATTTGCAAACAAAGACCTACGGGATGCTGTAGTAACAGGGGGACCATACGTCGTATATGGAAGCCCTCTATACCTCAAGTTGTTGCCGCCATGTTTTTCTTTCAGGCCAGAAGTGCAAGCTCAGATACCGATGTGGATGCAAATTCATGGGCTACCGCTGGACTGTTGGTCTACCTCAGGGCTAAGCAAGGTAGCTTCCCAAGTTGGCACACCGCTTTATACAGACAGATACACCAAAGTAAGGGATCGGGTCAACTACGCTAGAGTCTTAGTGGAAATGGATATATCCAAAGAGTTACCTACAACAATTGCTATAACCCTACCGGATGGCACAGATGCAGATTTGGAGATCAAGTTTGAAGCCAGCTTGAAATTCTGTAGTGCCTGCAAGCAAATGGGGCACTATCAGGGAAGCTGTCTGACCAATGGAAGTATAGACTCAAAGGAGTGCCAAATGACAGTATACACAACAGACATGAACAACACAGGCATGGGGGTGGAAGACGATGTACAAGTGAATGTAGGTGCAGGCGCAAAGGAAAGCATGATAGGGGAGGAGCAGGAATGGGAACTTGCAAATACCAATATAGGTCGATGGCAAATTAATGGTAAAAGGAAGAAGAAACAACAAACTAAACACGTTCAGATAAGGCAGGCAGGAGCAGGTCCATCAAGAAGCTCGGGAAGCCACGTGAGCCAAATGCAACCAGGCCAAAGGGAATCAGGGTATCGAAGGAATCAGAATAATTGGCAGAGGCAGCATAAACAGAATGATCATGCAGTGAGAAATGCAACAGACAGGCTAACCCCAAGGAAACAAATGCAGCAGGTGGAAGGAAACGCTCGAATAATTGAGGCCAACACACAGGAGTGCAATCTGGGGGGAATGGAAACACACAAAGAAATAGGGAGGGGTGATCTGGGTGTTGTATCAGAGATAATGTCGGATGGGCAAGCAAGGAATGTTATAGATGAGATGGTGGAAACTGGTGTAAGAACTGGCATGCAAGAATATGTAAGTGATAAGACTGATGAACAAGCAGAAGGACGGAGTACTGTAACACAGCTTGAACAAAAAGGGTGGCATGGGGATAAGGAAATTAATCGACAAGAGGCACAACAGGGGGTGGAGGAAACAGAAATAACAGAACCTCAGGACCATCAACTCCAAAACCAAACTTTCAACCATTTTGAATCTGATGCACCACACAGTGTGGGAAAAAGAGTGCTGGGGCACGACATCACACCAGCAGCAACATGGCAGGATCTGTAAAAGGAAGGATTGGGCATAAGCCTGCAGGGGCGGGATAACCAGGATACCCCTGAAACAAAAGAAAAGCGAGACAAACAGAGGAAAATTTGTACACCCTGTATTACAAATAGTGGAGGAACAGGCAAAGGGCAAAGCCGACAAGTAGTAACCAGGAGTGAATTGGAGTGTCTAAAGGCCATGCATACAAGTGGTATAGAGGGAAGTGGCACAATTGCAATAGGACCTGGCACGCAACATAGATTGCAAAGATATATGCAGGGGTCTTTGGGTGATATGGGAGGAAATGCTCAGGATGAAATCCTATTACCAACAATGCAAGAGGTAAATCAGGAGTCTGATGAGGCAGAAGTCATATCAATGCAGACAAGGCAGAACCAACGGCAGAGGAAACAAATAGGCTATGCAATGACCAGAAAAGTGATACTGAACAATCATGGTGGCCAGGAAAATCTCACGAAAAACAAAAGAAGGAGGAAACGGGCACAACATGGGTCGGGCCAGGAGCAAGACAAAGGAAAAGAAAAGGAGGAACACCAAAGGGAGGCAGGAAGATGGATGCGATCTGCAAAGGAAATGGGTATGGAAGAGGGTATGCAAGAGCAAGGAAGTATCAGAGGGAAATTGCACAAGGCGAGGCATGGGTTGAATAACATATCCACCACAGTAGTGCCACAGGGGATCAGCAAAGACAATGAGATTGGGGACAATTCAGAATCAGGAAAAGACATGGAAAGAGTACTGCAGGAGGTACAAATGAGCCTGATGCCGAAGGAGGACAGCACAAACTATGAGCAAATTACTGGAGAGATGCAGGAAGATAACCCACCAGTGATCATATTAGCACTCCCGGCAACCAGCTGGAGTAGGAGGATGAAAGATATAAATACTGAACATAGTGGACAAGCAAATGGGGAACATGAAGGTGGGGCTGCAGTGTGTGAAGAGGGAGATAAAGTGGCAGACATTGGGGGTGAAGGCGAAGGTGTAGGGGAGGCAGTACGCCCGGGAAAATCAGGTAAAGGAAGGGAAGGAAGGGAGCAAGAAAGGACACAAGAAAAGAAAGGAGAGTACATAAGCGCTAGGCGGCAGCCAGCGTGCGACCATGAAGATTGGTGCATGGAACATAAGGGGCCTGAACAAAGGCCTCAAGCAGAAAGCGGTGATAGACCTCTTTCAGAAACAGAAGCTGAGTATACTCTGCATCCTCGAGACCAAATTGACTCACCAATACTACCAAACTCTGAAAGTTAAGAAATTCAAGCAGTGGGAGACGGAACAACGCTTAGGAAACCTCTCCAGGAGTAGAATGTTGCTGATATGGGACCCCCAAACCATCACACTGGACATTGAAAGATGGGAGGAGTAGCTAATACATGGGAAAATCAAATGTACGGTGACAGGAACAGAATATGCAGTAACATTTGTATATGGTCAACTGTCCATTGTGAGTAGGAAAGCAATGTGGGCTACACTCAAACAAATTGCAGAAACCATCCAAATGCCTTGGTTGATTCTAGGGGATTTTAATTCTCCCCTATCCTCAGCAGACAAATGTGGGGGCCTGCCGGTAACAGAATATGCCACAGCGGATTTTCATAATTTTACCCTGGAAGCAGAAATTGAGGACTTATGCTCTATAGGATGCAAGTACACGTGGACAAACGGCAAGGTGGTAAGCAAACTAGACAGGGCAATGGTGAATAAAGAATGGATAGAACAAGATTGTAGCAGTTTTGCTGACTTTAGGACCCCGGGAACAGTCTCAGACCATGCAGCATGCATAGTATCAGTGCTAGAAGTAGCAGGGAAACAGAAAAGGCCTTTCAAGTTTTTCAATATGTGGACATTGCACCCCAACTATGGCCAGCTAGTAGAGGGGAATTGGAACAGCCAAGGCACCAACATAGTTGATGGGACAACACAATACAGACTCAGGCATAAGCTCACCAAATTAAAACTGCACCTCAGATAGCTCAATAAACTGCACTACCAACACATCCAGGAGCGAGTTAAACTTGGTCAACAGCAATTAGATGAGATGCAACAACAAGGGTTTGCAGAAGGACGGATGGGAGATGAGTACTTACTCACGAGGAAGAAGGTGGAGGCTTTGGAACAAGCAGAATACTTATTCTGTTTGCAGCGTGCCAAACATGAGTACCTATGGGGTGTTGACAGAAATAACTCCTATTTTCATGCACTGGTAAAAAGAAACAATAAGAGGAGGGAGGTAACAACAATTGAAAAGAATAATGGGGAGCATACGAGCTCGCATGAGGAAGTAGTGGGAGAGTTCCTGCAATACTTTCAGGGGCAGTTGGGAGAGCATGGAAATAGAACTCAATATCAAGGTGCCTGCATGGAGTTTGGAAGGAAGCTAACTGAGGTACAACAATTAAGAATGGTCCGGTTTCCAACAGAAGATGAAATCAAAGATGCGCTATTTGGAATCGGGGATCTCAAAGCTCCAGGACCAGATGGATATAACTCAAAGTTTTTCAAGCACTCATGGGACACTGTCAAACATGATGTAGTGGCTGCTATCATGGAATTTTTTGAGAATGGTCAGTTACTCAAATCGTGGAACCACACCCTGATTGCTCTGGTACCTAAGTCACCTCATGCGAATAAAGTTCAAGATTACAGACCAATCTCCTGCTGCTCAGTGGTCTACAAAATAATCAGTAAAATCTTAGCTAGCAAAATTGCAGAAATAGCAGACCACCTTCTGAATCCGGCACAAACTGCATTTGTTAAGGGACGTTGCATATCGGATAATATCCACCTGGCTCAGGAATTAATGCGAAGCTACACTAGGAAAAGAATTTCTCCGAGATGTATACTAAAGGTGGATCTGCAAAAGGCTTTTGATTCTGTGAACTGGGATTTTCTTCAGGATGTCCTTCGGTTGCTGCAGTTTCCTGACAGATTTGTAGCATGGATTAAGGAGTGTGTCACTACCACTTCTTTCTCAGTAGTTATCAATGGAAACATGCATGGCTACTTTGCAGGATGTAGAGGACTCAGGCAAGGTGATCCCCTATCCCCCTATCTCTTTGGCATATGCATGGAGTATTTATCCAGACTACTTGCGAAAAGAACCAGCAGGTCAGATTTCCATTTCCACCCTAAGTGTGAAGAGCTACGTATAGCACATTTAGTCTATGCAGATGATCTGCTACTCCTGGGACGTGGGGATGAATCAACGGTCATGGTGCTAATGGAGTGCTTATCGCAGTTTGCTGGAATGGCAGGACTGAATGCGAATATGGCAAAATCTAACATATTTCTGGCAGGAGTTCATGCAACAATCAAGGAGAGATTGTTGGCCATCACCGGTTTGCAAGAAGGACACATGCCTTACAGATATCTGGGAGTTCCTATTGCATCGAAAAAACTGAGAATATCAGATTATAGTGCTCTCACAGACACATTGGACAGGCAGATAAAAGTTTGGCCCAAAAGCACGCTCTCATATGCAGGGAAAAGTTAGCTCATTACCTCGGTCCTCCAGGGTGTGGAATGCTACTGGATGTCAATACTACCGTTGCCGATGGGAGTCATAGAGAAAATATATAGCACCTGTAGAGCGTTCATGTGGATGACCAAGAACCCTCCAATAGCATGGGCAGAAATGTGCAAACCGAAGAAGGAAGGAGGCATGGGGTTGCGAGAGCTGAAAGCCTGGAACTTGGCACTCCTAGCAAAGGTACTGTGGCGGATACAACACAAGGAGGACACATTATGGATTAGATGGGTGCATCACACGTACATACGTGATGGGGGAATATGGGAATGGCGAAGCAAACACAAGGACTCACCCCTCATTAAGACGTTAATCTACATCAAGGACAAAATACTAAGTTCTGTGGGGAATTTGGAACAAGCAGAGCAGCTACTTACATCCTGGTTCAGGCAAAACAAAAAGGGAACGCGAAATGCATATGATTTTTTCCGAGAAAGAGGAGAAAAGAAGTCATGGGCCGCAACGGTATGGCATAAGGATATACAACCAAGTCATGCTTTCACCCTATGGATGCTGGCCAAGGGTAAACTCCCTGTGCGAGCAAGACAAGACTTTTTAGAGGACAGGCAATGTATTTTCTATGGCCAAAAGGAAGAGACAATGGATCATATGTTCTTCCAATGTAGACCGATCAAGCAATTATGGGGGCGAGTCCGACGATGGCTGAAGATGAGGACAGAAATGAGCACATATCGCCACATGCTCAGAATTTTCAGAACGAGATACAAAGGGGCCACTGACATGAACCGACTTCGGCACCTTGGCATGGCAGGGATGATCCACCTAATATGGAGAACTCGAAATACATGCAAATTTGAAGGAGAAAGATTTGATGAAGATTTGATCTTCAGAAGGATTCAAATACACGTCTTCAGAGTAGCGGAAAGCAAAAGGATCCAATTCCCACC
The DNA here is from genome assembly GCA_025175895.1 of Wurfbainia villosa. Lineage (NCBI taxonomy): Eukaryota > Viridiplantae > Streptophyta > Magnoliopsida > Zingiberales > Zingiberaceae > Wurfbainia > Wurfbainia villosa. The sequence continues at coordinate 226,795 of CM045998.1, forward strand.
TGGTATAACATGAAGGGCAAATGTTTTTCTAATTCTTTCCGTTTGTTTCTTTTCTGTTCTGGTTCCTTTCGTATTTTTTTCTTTTTTTCTTTTCTTTTCTTTTCATTGATCAGGGCATTTCTTGGCCTGGAAATCCTTATGCCAGGGCATTTCTTGCCCTGGAAATCCTTAAAAAAAAAATCAGGGCGGTTTTCCAGGGTGTTTTCATTTTAGAGTGGTTTTGTACAAGTATCAGGGTGGGTTTCCAGGGTGTCTTCATTTCAGAGTGGTTTTGTGCAAGTAGTGTGTCTTCAGGGGGGTTTTCCATGGAGTGTCTTCCCAGGGTGGTTTTTTCCAGGGCGGTTTTATACAAGGAGCATTCCCAGGGAGGTTTTCCAGGGCGGTTTGTACAAGGAAGGGTTTCCAGGGTGGTTTCTAGTCCAGGGTGGTTTTCGAGCGTGTTTTTCCAGGGTGGTTTCGTGTAAAGGAGCGACGCCCAGGGCGATTTTCCAGGGTGGTTTTGATCCACAGTGGTTTCGTACAAAGAGCGGTCCCAGGGTGGTTTTTGCAGAGCGGTTTTTACAGAGCGGTTTTTTATACAAGGAGCACATCTAGGGTGGTTTTTCAGAGCAGTTTAGTGCCAATCACAAAGAGGTCTGCTAGGGTGGTTTCACACCCAAAACAGCAAGGCTGGACGATATTCCAAGGCAATTTTGTCTCCAAGCCTTGGCGGGTTTGCACAAAGAATACGGCTCTCTCGCTCTCTCAATGCAAGGGCAATTTTGCTTCCAAGTCCAGGGTGGTTTCTACACAGTGGCCAGAGCGGTATCCCTCCAAGGCCAGGGCAGTTTCAATCTGCACAATGGGCAGATGCCAGGGCGGTTTTGATCAAGCTGGAGCGGTCCAGGGAGTCCAGGGCAGTTTTGCGAGAGGAGCGGACTGCCAGGGAGGTATGGGCAATGGGATCAGATATCAGGGCACTTCTTGCCCTGATCTTTCTTGCCCTGGAAATCCTTGTATCAGGGTAACTCTTTGCCCTGGATTTTCCTTATATCAGGGCACTCTTGCCCTGGATTCCTTATATCAGGGCACTTCTTGTCTGGAAATCCTTATATCAGGGCACCTCTTTGCCCTGGGATCAAGGCACTTCTTGCCCTGACCCTCCTTGCCTGGAAATATTTATATCAGGGCACTTCTTTGCCCTGGAAATCCTTGTATCAGGGCAATTCTTTGCCCTGGAAATCCTTATATCAGGGCACTTCTTGGAAAAAAAAAAAGGTGAATAGGCCCGACCAATGGCTTATCTAGTCCGTAGCAAACGGCTACAGTAAAGACACCCTAAATCCGTTTAAGGTTGAGGCTTGGCTAATAAGCCTAATAAAGGTGAATAGGCCAACCTGAATGGCCTATCTAGTCTATAGAGAACGGCTACGGTAAAGACACGACAAATCCGTTGATGGGTGGTCACTAGCCAAAAGTGATAAACATTGGATTGCCACAACACAGGTTTGATGGAAAGATGGACACGGATGGAGAACAGGCATGGACAAAGGTAATGTGGAAGCTGCAGGGCATGTATTCGTGTGTCGAGCAACATCGGGAGCATCAACTGGAGCCTGCCCCAGCTACTGCATCATCTGCCAGCTGGACGCTTGGATGGCAAGCCTGGAGACCGGCGTTGCTGCCACCTGGCTCGGAATGCAATGTGCCTGCTGCTGATGTGGAAGTCTGTGTGAAGGGGGAACTGCCTTGGCCTCACATGATTCCAATAGGCGCCTCAAGAGACAGGATGACACAACAAGGTATGCAAGAGAAGCTGGGTACAATTGAACGGTGCATGGGAGCACATAGAAACAAGGATGGTACACATGAGGGAAGGTATTGTGTGAGAGGTTTGGTACTCATGACAACACTTGTACGCCGTGCCAGGGTGCATCTCAGATCTGACACTTCGTTAGACATGACATGAGAATGAACCCTTGGCTACTGTATGTATGTGCTTTTTCTTGATGATATCTATTTACCCTTCATAAAAAAAAATAGTATCCCCACCCCACTGCCTTGCTTAGTTGCGGAGCCACCCACATATATTTTCCACTCCTCATTATTTTCCATTCCGGGTGTCTCGGCTAAGAAGTTCGCCAATACTTGCGCCTTGAGGGTCATACGGGGTTGATATTGGATATCATATTTGGCCAACTCGGTGATCCATTTGATTAAGTGGGCAGACGCTTTCGGATTGTTTGATATCCTTCCAAGGCCACTATTAGTCAAGACTGTGATCGAATGGGATAAGAAATAAGGTCAGAGCGTCCGAGCTATTATAAGTAGAGCAAGGGCCAATTTTTCCAGGGTCGTGTACCTACTCTCAGCACCCTTTAACAAATGAATGATGAAGTAAATGGGCAGTTGTTTACCTGCTTCTTGCCGGAGTAATACTGATGTCACAGCTTCTTCCGAGGAGGCCAGGTATAACTGCAGAATTTCCCCTGGGACCGGTTTGGCCAGGGTAGGCAAAGCGGGTATGTATTGCTTCAGTTCCATAACAGCTTGTTCACACTTTTCATCCCACGAAAATTGAGCCGACTTGCAGAGTACCTTGAAGAAAGGGAGACTCCGTTCAGCCGATTTAGGGATGAATCTGGAGAGTGCTGTTATTCGGCCCAGCAACTTTTGCACTTCCTTGATATTTCAGAGAGAAGCCATGTTCTGTAAGACCTGAGCTTTTTCGGGATTGACTTCAATGTCACACTCAGTAACGATGTATCCCAGGAACTTGCCCCCATGAACTCCAAATATGCATTTATCCGGGTTGAGCCGAATGTCGTTTCGCCGCAGGGTGCCAAATGTTTCGGTCATGTCTTGGACTATATCTCCTGCCTTAGTGGACTTGATGAGGATGTCGTCCATGTACACTTCTATGTTTCGGCCTATTTGCGACTGGAACACCTTATCCATCAACCTTTGATAGGTGGCTCCCGCATTCTTCAACCCAAACGGCATAACCTTGTAACAAAAGGTACCATCCGCGGTGACGAACCTGACTTTTTCTTGATCCTCCATGACAAGCAGAATCTGATGATACCCCTGGTGAGCGTCCATCATACAGATTAACTCACAACCTACAGTGGAATCTACTACTTGATCTATTTGAGGCAAAGGATAGCAATCTTTAGGGCATGCTTTATTGAGGTCTCTGAAATCTATACATACCCGCCACTTTCCCCCTGGTTTTGGCACCAGTACAACATTAACTAACCATTCAAGGAACTGTACCTCTCGGATATATCCGACTTGCAAAAGTTTCTGCACCTCGGCTCAGATGATTTGGTCTTTTTCCGATCCGAAGTGCCTTTTTTTTTGCCGAACAGGCCGAGCTCCAGGAAATGTACTCAGCTTGTGCTCCATGACTGTCCAAGAAATGCTCTGGTGTTGTCCATCTGACCAAGAGAAGATGTCTCGATTGCTGGTCAGGCAATCTTTAACTTTCTGTTTCAAATCATCCGGTAAGTCTGCTGCCACTCGAATGACTCGCTCGAGCTGATTGGGCCACACTTATTTTTTCTTCACCTATGGTCTCTTCAAAGGGGACCTCGTACAGAGTGTACACACCGGCTCCTTCTGTCTTCCGACTTTTTCTAGGACCGGTTCGAACTTCTTCTACGTAACATCTTCGAGTAGCCTTTTGATCTCCGGCTACTTCCCCTATCCGATTGTCCACGGGAAATTTGATCTTTTGATGATAAGTGGAGACAACGGCTTCAGAGGAATGTAGGGTCGGCCTTCCAAAAATAATATTGTAGGTTGAAGTGGCATCCACAACGGTGAAAGTGGTCATCCACATTCGGCGAAGGGGCTCATCTCCCAGAGATAAAGGGAGGTCAATTCGGCCAAGTGGCGTGACTTCATGTCTCGAGAAGCCAAATAAGGCAGTATTCATTTGCTGGAGCCGGGTTGTTTCAAGCTGCATGCGGTCAAAAGCATCTTTAAATAATATGTTAACTAAGCTACCTGTGTCCACGAAGATCCGGGCCACATCATAATTGGCGACGGTAGCTCTTATCACCAAGGCATCATCATGAGGGGTAGCAACCCCTCGCAAAACTTCTAGGCCAAAATTTATTGTCGGTCCGTCTACGAGCTTCCGACTTGTGCTTACTTGCATGTTTTCTAGCCGCCTCCCGTGAGCCTTTCTGGCTCGGTTTGAGTCCCCATCAGTAGCTCCTCCGGTGATCATGTTGATTGTTCCCCGATGTGGGGTATTGAGTTCTTGCGGCGAGCGAGGTGGAGAGGTAGCCCTGCCTGGAGTAGCTTCCCGAGATCCTCGCGGGGTTTGAGCCAGTCTCCGTTGTTCGGGAGCCGGCCGAGGGGCCCTTCTAGCCGGATTGCGTCGGACATAATCCCGTGGTTCTGGTCTCATGTCGCGAGGTAGGATATTGAGAGTATGTTGCTGCTCCCTCATTACTTGCCTGATTTCATCGACTAAAGTGCGGCACTCTCGAGTCGAATGACCATGTATCTGATGAAAAGAGTAGAAAGGGTCGCGCTGCTCAGGCTGCATCGCTGCGGCAGGCAGCTCTTGTACGTCATGAATGGTCTTGTCCTTCATGAGTCGAGGAGAGTAAACAGGAGGAATCCTAGGAGGTCGAAGATGTGGTGGGGCCTTCTGACTGATCTTTTGAGGTTTGGGTTGATTAGTTCGCTGCTGCCCATCGGCCGCCTTCTTGGCCTCTTCTAAATTGATATACGCCTCGCCTCTAGCTAGCAAAGCCTCAAAGTGGAGAGGAGGCCTCTTCATCAGTGACTTGGAGAAATCCCCTTGAATGAGACCGTGAGAGAAGGCGTCCACCAAGGTTTTTGGCGAGACATCTGGGACGTCGACAGCTACCCGGTTGAAGCGATGTAAGTAATCTCTTATGGACTCCCCTTTTTCTTGCTTCATGGTCATGAGGTACTGGGCTGTCCGACGATGCCTTTTGCTACTAGCGAAGCGTTGCAGGAACAATACTGATAGCTCCTGAAAAGAGTGGATGGATCCGGCCGGAAGTCGGTCGAACCATCTTTGGGCGAGCCAATTAGATTAAGAGAGAAGACCTTACACTTGGCTCCGTCCGAATAGTCGTGTATTAATGCGGCCTTCTTGAATCTCCCCAAGTACTCCTCAGGGTCAACCGAGCCGCTATATTCTCCTATGGAGACTTGCTTGAAGGACTTGGGCATCTTGTCAGCTATAATGCTAGGGGCAAGAGGGGATTCAGGGTTGATTGCTGGAGCCTTACCCTTTTTGGGATCCCTCTCTGGTAGTGTATATGAGGGTGCCTCCTCTGAGGATTGTGATAGCGAGGCGGTGGAGGATGTCTCGGTCGGTATCGAGACAGTGGGAGCCGGTCCGGGTGCAACTGGAGTAGACGGAATAGAAGCTAGCGTAGGACCTTGGACTGGGCTAGGGGAAGTTTGCAATGGGGAATTTCCTCGGGGGAGGAGATTGCGTAAGATGTCTTCCATGGTGGTCTTGACGAGGGCTATGATGCTTTCCCTTGTCAGATTCCCCTCCGTGTAGTTGTGATTGTCAGAATTCGCTCCTTGGTCTCCCATCTTTGCCTCAGGTGTTGATTATTTGAGGAAATAGATTTTCCCACAGACGGCGCCAATTATGTTGCCCGTTGAGACGATGATGGTGAGGTGTCCAAGTGGCGAAGACGGCAAGGACCGACAATTACAATGTGAAGAGATGACATGGAAGAACAGTTCGGTGCAGCTAGAACGCAGCTTCGCCGGATGGCCGAGCCGAATGATGAGGGTCGGGCCGAATGGAGATCCTGCACAGCAACAAACGGTTAAGGGCACTGAGAGAGATCTCGACAACGCCTCTCCGATGCTCAAGGCAGGAAATTAGATTGAAGAAGTGAGGAGAAACTGAAAAGAACGGGGTTAAGAGCGTGAGAGCTTACCTCTCCTTCTAAAGGAGGGCCATATATATAGAGGGGGAGTTCCCTTGTTGATAAGTTCTACCTACAGAAAATGATAAGACCTCAGGGGGTCGTACGTCACGATCATTGCCCTCTGAACTGTGTCAAGTGCATGGGTTGCAGTTAATGCACATCGAGCGGTTGATAGGAGGCAAATCCTAATTAATGCCGCAGCCAATCCTCTGAAACCCAATGAAGGAATCTACTTTTGCGCGTGGATTGCAATTAATACACGTCGCTCGGTTGATAGGAGGCAAATCCTAATTAATGCCACAGATATTCATTTGAACCCTGTCAGAGGGATCTGTCCTTTTGTCGGGGGGAGATGATGATGAGGATTGCCAAGTCAGTTTGTGGATATGAAATAAACGCCTCCTTTTGCAAATAAGACAAATTATAATAAAATAGATGATATGGAGAAAGGGCACATCAGAGATGACGTATCCTTGCCGAGATGTAAAAGCGGACAAAATGAAAGCCTTGAATAAAGAGAGGTCGCGACACGTCACGGCATGATAGCGATTTGGGCGAGGCGGCGTCGTCATGATGATAAGTCGGTAGGGCGCGAGGCGTCGTCATGATGATAGAAGTCCGGGCCGAGACGCGGGACGTCTGGCATGATGATAGAAGTCTGGGCCAAGACGCGAGGTGTATGGCATGATAATAGAAGTCCGGGTTGCCACCTATCAGGTGTTAAATGACGTGGCAGATGTTGGCAATGTGCTATTCCTGGAAGACTCATTGGCTCCCATGTCCCCGGATTAAAATTTTCACTAATGAAAACTAATCCGGATGGGATGAGTTTCCTAAGCACAATCAATTCGTCATCGTGCTAACGACACGAGCGATCGCTTGAACAAACATGTTGTTCAAGCAACCAACTCTTCTAGTCGGTTAGCCGCGGAAGAGACGACAGATGGATCGCCGGTTTTTGTGTTTCTTATCGGGGTCCATGATTATACAAATATAAACTAGTATAATCAACATATACTAACATAAAGAACATAAGCTAGTATATCAATAAGAACATGCAAAGAACAATAATAAAAGTTGTAAAACTTTTATACCTCTTGATCTTCTATCGTATGTCCTAACCTCCTTGTAGACTTCGTGTGGGCGAAGATCCTCCACAAGTTGAAGCCTCCTAGATCTTCTTCAATCCAAAGAAAGAAGATCTCTCTTTCCCTTCTTGCTTAAGCCAACCACCAATCCACAAAGGATTGATGCCGCCGGCCCCAAGAATAGAGAGTACAAAATGGAAACCACCAAGGAACCGAAACTAGGGACAAACCCTAGCTTCTAGTGCCGCCGGCCAAGATAGAGTGAAGATGAGAAAGGGAATATGTTAGGCGCCGGCCACGGTGGAGGAAATAGAGGAAGGAGCCGGCCACACCCTAGGAAGAGGAAGAGCTCCTCTCCTATAGTTGCCGCCCACCTTCCTTGCATTCCCTAGCCGCCCAACCATAGGAGCCAAACCCTAATTAGGGTTTCCTCCTTAGGTCTTCTTGCCGCCCAACCAAGAAGGAAGGAAGAGATCTAACCGGCCACCTTTCCTAGGAAGAAGAAGAACTCTTCCTATAAGTTGCCGCCCACCTTCCTTCCATGCCTTGGCCACCCATGCAAAGGAGCCAAACCCTAATCAAATTAGGGTTTCCTCCTTAGGGTTTCTTGCCGCCCAACCATGGTGGAGAGAAGAGATCTAGGAGCTAGACACCTTCAAGGAAGAAGAAGAGATCTTCCTCAAGTTGCCGCCCACCCTTCTTTCCTCACCTTGGCCGCCCATCCCAAGGAGCCAAACCCTAATTAGGGTTTCCTCCTTAGGGTTACTTGCCGCCCAAGCAAAGAGAGGCTAAACCCTAATTTCCATCATCCAAAAAAAAACTTCTTTGCCGCCCAACCTATGCTTCCTTATATATAGAGTTAGGTTTAGGCCTTGGTTTAATCTCCACCGTCGGTTCTAGGGTTTTAATCCCAACCGTCAAATCTAGAGATTTAATCTCAACCGTCGGTTCTAGGGTTTTAATCCCAACCGTCGGATCTAGAGATTTAATCTCAACCGTCGGTTCTAGGGTTTTAATCCCAACCGTCAGATCTAGAGATTTAATCTCCACCGTCGGTTCTAGGGATTTAATCCCAACCGTCGGATCTAGAGATTTAATCTCAACCGTCTGTTCTAGGATTTTAATCCCAACCGTCGAATCTAGAGATTTAATCTCAACCGTCGGTTCTAGGGTTTTAATCCCAACCGTCGGATCTAGAGATTTAATCTCAACCGTCAGTTCTAGGGTTTTAATCCCAACCGTCGGATCTAGAGATTTGTTTTCCATCATTTGATCTAGACTTCATGAGGTTTATATTAGGCTACGATAGGGACCATGAGGAGGAGTTGGGTCTTGGCCACCCGATGGATCGAAACCACACAAACTTGATCCATCAATGATGTTCCATTCCACTAAAGGATCATCATCGAACTACCTCACCAACCCCCATAAATTAATATGGGCTCCATATATTATTTGTACATCCATCTCCCCGTGTTTAAGATATCGAATGTCCGTCAATTAATTGATTTACTGACCATCAATTAATTGACATCTAACTCCTCGAGTAGTACCACTCAACCTTATCATCATGTTGACTAAGTCAACCTGCAGGGTTTACATGATGAACCTTATGAGCTCCTCAAGGGGACATCATCAACCTAATATATAGGACACGGTTTCCTTCTATAATCAACGACACACCATGTAAATAATATCATTTCCCAACTTACCGGGCATATTGATTTAATCCATCTAAATCTCACCCACTGGTAAATCAAAGAAATAAATACTAAGTACATGTGCCCGTTATTATATCGGGATTAAGAGCATGTACAACATAATATTCGAGGTCCGATTCAATTATGCAGTCAGCAATAAATTGAATCACCTCTATGTTGGTCCTGCTCAATATACTAAGGTGTACTAGTGTAACTCTATGTTCAAGATAAAACAATACCAAGCTACACTACAACCATGCCAATGGTTTGTCCAAAACCATCTTGGTTGTGAGCCTCTACTTATACTCTACAAGGGACTGATAACATGATCTTCTGTGCCACACCAAGCACCATGTTATCTACAATGTAAAGTATTAGACAATATGCACATATATCATAAATATAAAGTGCAAACAATGATTATGTGATTCTTATTTCAAAATAAAGATGTTCATACAAAAGAGCTAGGCTTTCAGTATACATCCCAACAGCAGATCCCATCTGTTTTCCTAATCATAATTTAGTTTTACCCGATATCACCTGAACTTTAATATAGACATCTTTTTTGCTACATTATACTCGGGCCTCTTCTAAAATATCTTCCACGCTCTACTTTGGTATTGTCCCCCCTTGGAATATTGTTTCTATCGAAGTCTCCAAAATTATTTTATATTTTTTCCATTTATTATTAAAATTTTCTGTTTATATTTTTCTTTATTACTTTTTTCCTTTCTCATTCTTTTTTTCTCTTGTAATTATTTAGAAAACTAAAAATTAAGAATAAAAAAGCTTTTTATTAAGATTTTTTGTTTAATTTTTTCCTTTTCTTTTTTTATCTGCTAATTAACATATTAAAAAAATTGAAGCACTGCCTTAATCAAAGCACACAAGAATTTTTAATTCTTTAGCAGAAAAATATAGATAAGACAAAACAAAACTCTTTTAATTATCTTGGTCAGAGCAACGAAGCATAATGAAAGCTTTCACCGAATTAAAAGTTAGAATCCATCAATTTAATGGTTCATACTGACCTATTTTATGATCATTATGAGGAAAATAAATTACGGAGAAAATTAAGAATTTTGACATAATGACTAAGATACAAAGAGATCATCTAAATTCAAAAAAAGACTTTAGAACTTTTTTAGAATCAATCTTTATTTTATTCATAAATTTCGTCGTGTCTTAATTACCATGCTATCTCTATTGGTCTAATAAAGGGTAAAACAATCAAAAGATAAATTAGAGAGTCAAAGTTTGAATTTCAAAAGTGAATAAATTTGAAAGTTGGCAACGTGTATAAATTATATTTCGGATTTATTTTCCGATGGACGAATAAAAAAGAAACGTTAATATTGAATCAGGCAAAATATGACCAAGAAAAGCATCCTTTGAAAGATATTTCACATGAATTATTATTCGACTCTTTGTGAGGACATATTTGATGATGAATTTTGAAAAATTTATTATTTTATTGGAGAAAATTTTTAATAGACTATAATGCATTATTTGATGTAGGTGAAGTTGGAGAAGAGGAAGGATTATAAAGAAAATGAGAAGTTGATAATTTTCATTCTTTCCTCCAATCCTTTCCCCTTTTTCGTTTCTAAATAGTTTTTTTCCCCTTCCCTTCTCACCTATTTTTCCTCCTCTCCTCAGGAGTAAACCAAGCCTGAAAAGTATGATCTATTTTTTTTTAACTCTTAAACAAGAGAAATTTTGCTAAAGTTTGGTTAATAGTAAATTGAGAAACAGTTAAAACGGAAATACGAAGAGATTTAACCGTAACAAAACTATGAGAAGATCCAAACACAAATATGAGAGATTATAAAAAAAAATAATTAGATAACAATATTTTGTTCCTTACAAAAGACACTAATTGAAGACAAGAATAAAAAAAAAAGAAATCCAAATAAATCCAACCAACAATTCTATACTTGTTCATGTTGATGGTGGACTTATATGTTATTATCGTAACTACTCGATTATATTGTATTGATTTGAATCTGATTAAGTAGCTTATTTGATAGTTTGTGGATTTCAGTTCATGAGATGTGGATTTAATATGTATAATCCGTTAGAGCTCGAATTAGTTATTGATGATGAGTCAATAACGGATCTAGCTCGATCTCCATATATAGAATGTGATCTCTGTAGGATTGGGTACTCTGACAGCCTCCTTGTATGCTATTGACGAGCAGGATTTTTATTATGTCATCACCCCCATACCCTATGGAAGACCTGCCTCTTTCCTTTTTTTTTTTTTTTGCAAGAACTCTGGATCTATTGACGACGTTAAATCGATGGTTGCTCCGCTATACTTTGGTTCTTTTTTTGTTTATGTCGTTGTTCATTTTATGTATTTTATTCATTGTAAATTTCGATAAGACTAGATCCATATGCGAAGAATCATGTTGTATCTATTTGATTTCTAGTATATACAAGTCTTAGATTTATGATTTTCATCCATTGATATCAGAGCTAGTCGTTTTATCGATTTTGCACGAGACATGGATTTTTTTATCACAAACAATGATTATTTGACGAAAACATAAGTAGACAATTAAGTTTTAGGTGCTAGATCTAAGTTTTGAGATTTTTCCATGAAGAACATGTAGAATGGGAGTGTAACCGTCGCCATTCATGGTGAACCCTGCATGTTTGACCTGGTAAAATTGTCATGAATTGCCTATCAGTCGACTGATACATTGCATCAATCGACTGTTGCATCTAAAAAAGTCGAACAGAATATTTTTGAGTTGGCTACTGAACTCGACTGAACACACCAGTTGATCACATTGCGCTTAAAAAGTCAAAAGAATATTTACGAGTTGACTCTTTGGACTCGATTGGACACACCGATCGACTTACTTACGATTGGTCGATTGGATGATGTGCTTAAACTAGGGCACAAAAGACTTTTGAGTTGACTGTGACAATCGATTGGTGGATCAGTCGACTGATGGACCCAAGCTCGTGCACAAAAGAATTGCAAGTCGACTGGAACACTCGATTGACTATGTCAATATACTGCTATCAAGCACCAATCTACTGATGCTTATAAAATTGTCTACATAAGGTATTTCAGTCTACTGAGATAGTCGACTGAAGATGCAGAGCCAACCTTGAGCCAGGCCTATTGGGGTGACTGCCTAGGGCCCAACAACTTTTAATATTATTAGAGCCTGTATATAGGGCCTAAACAAATGTTTATGTCAAAATTAACCATGAATAGGGCCCAATTATCAAGATCTTGTCCAGGACCTTAGAATAACTTGAGTCGGCTCTGGACTAATGTATATCAGTCGATTATTATTACTATCAGTTGGCTAGTGTTGTTGTGGATGAAGTTGAGCACATTTGATATAGGAAACTTTCGAAGACCATAATTTTTCATTCAGTATAAGTTTTGAGACATTCCAGATTGCATTTCGAAGCTCATTCATAGCTTTATGTTTGTTATAATGGGGGTACATCCCTCATGACACCCTGTCTCAGACCTAAAAAATATTGTTTAAGGCCTTTTTGAAGGCTTCAAAGTTTTTTAATTCGGTGTTAAGTTCATTTTCTACATCATTAGGTTGCAACAGTACAATTGAATTTACTATGTTTTCTAAAGTATCTATCTATACATATAATTCTATTTCAAACTAATATTATTATCAAAGTGAGAATTATTAGGAAGATATAAGGCATACTGTGTAGATAGATGTATGTTTATGCTAAATATAATTGGCCCAAAAGAAAATTATGTTTAGGTCATATATATATCCAGAATGCTTTATATATAAAGAACAAATTTTATCGATAAATTCGGTTGATTATGCGCATAAAGTGTCGGCTCAAAAGACATCAAAGTATGAGTAAAAAAAATCCAAGAATAGTGTAGCTGAGTGAAAGAATCAGATTATAAAGAACATAGTAAGAAGTATGATGTAATTTACTTCTTTATCGGAGCCTTTATGGGGTGAAGCACTAAGACTATAGTTTATTTACTCAATAGAGTATCGTGTAAGATAGAAAGTAAAATATTATATGATATTAGATGTTTACACATTTAGGGTTGTCTAGTTGAGGCTAAGCCTTGTTGGTCTAATGAAAAGAAACTAGACTCAAAGACAATTTGCTGCCATTTTGTAGGGTATTCTTAAAGGTCAAGGAAAGGGCTTTAAATTTGATGACCCCTCAAAATAGGTCTTTGTTCAAGATGGAGAATGTCAAGTAGTGTTTTGATCTTCATACCCTATGTTAATGTTGGTGTTACACATCTAGTGGGAGTAGTACTTAATGATATCCATGTGTCCTTCCCTATACAAGGAGAGGAATTATCTGCTTAGTCTAAAGCATATCCTCGTATGATTGAGCAGGCTTCTCATGTCACGCCCCAAGAGTATGTCGTGCCGAAAAGCAAACAGACGACATCTCCCCTGTATGTGGCAACATATCGGGTTAATACAAGGCCCGTAGACCCACAACTACATGACATATATATAGACAATACTAAACCATACATCCACAACAACAAAAAGGTGTGCACCGGTGCGACTCTAACATACTACACCAAAAACAACATACAAACCAACAACCAAATACAACACTGATTATACATGGCCATAATACAAAACAATAGCGGAAACAAATACATGGAAAACCCCAATTGTTCGGTGTGAGATGGGATCAGCTGGCGGAGCTCCAAACGTCCAAGGAAATCTTCTACCTGTTACCTGGGCGACAGAAAACCCAGGGTCCGGGGTGGTGAGTATAAACTCAGGGGTAATATATAGAAAGTGCATGAACAACATATAGCATAACGAGATCTACAAGTATACATGTGAAGATCTACAGGTATACAACATGAGTCCAATAGACATACAGTCCTATCCAAATCTAATAACAAGTAACCACAATATAGTCATACTCAATGTATATACTAAACTGATCAACTGAACATGAAGTAATGTACCAACGTACCTGACAGTCTGCAACACCATAAGCTATATCATCCTGACAGATATACAATAACATAACCCATATAACGTACAAAGTCAATCCCATACCTGACCAACACTCGGACATATGAACAGTATATAATCACATGTAATAACATCCCGGTCCATACCACACTATGACATGACGCTAATCAAATGCATACAATAGTCTGGACCAACACATATATCATGCTCAACACACAGCAATATATAAAATGCAAATGACATGTATCATGATGTACAAGCATATGCAACAATCATAGCTCAACCAAATGCAGCATCTCACAGGCATATGTAAAACATATATCAAATACATGCATACATATATATCAGCAATGCATATGCATGGCCATGTCTGCGGACAGTCGACCACGACCCGGTATGGCCGGGTGTACGGCATGGCCTAGTCCGACTCCGGTACCACTACTCTCGGTGGCCGAGTTGGGTAGTATGAATGAGTAGCATATATAAGCTAACTACTCCCGGGGTCCTGCTGCTGGCGCTCGTCACTACCCATGAGTAGGCGAGCTCGCTGCAGACAATGCCGTCACACAACCACCATCTATAGTGGGCGAGTGCTAACACCACTCTGCACAGTGGCCAGGTGCGCATCTCCAGCTACCACCATCTATAGTGGTCGAGCGCGGCACATCCAATGCTCTGCCCTCAACCCTGCTACCACTACCTCGAGTGGTCGGGGAGGCAGGATGACTGACGACCCGTCTCAACCATAAGGGAGACTCAGTCAACAGCATGCATGCAAATGTAATGATGCATAGCTCCACACAAGTATCCTCGCAACACTCTCTATCTCACGGGGAGTCTTGGTCAACCAAAAGTCAACTATGCAAGGACTACAATCCACAAGACTCTCTCTATCGCACAAGGAGTCATACACATCTGACAGTCAACCACGCTAAGACCTCTAGTCAGTAGCGAGATACTATCGACCATCCATATAACCATACACCGATATACGATCCATAATGGATATACAATCATGCTAGGACCTCTAGTCTATAACCACATACTGACAACCACACACATTTATCTATGCACAGACAACTAGATCCACCATAGATGCACAACTAATATGTGTATGATACAACAATCGACTCCATAACCCAAACCATCACCTAACCCTAGTGATGTAACACAGTAATCCAATCTGAGGTCACAAGGATAACCCTAACTACCTGTACTTACTGAACATCCATCGACTAACACATAATAGGGTTTATAGTTCCTATCCGTGCTAGATAATCAATGAAGTAACAGAGTTTATATCTCAAAGGTCAAGGCAGTACAAGCATATGATTAAATAAGAGTGGATCTAAGATCAAAGTAATAGCATAAATCCAAATTCATTCACCAGATTCATATCAAAACTACCTGACCAGGGTAGATATTACCCACCTGCTATGTGATCCGTGCTATCCATCTCCACATCCATGTATCTATGACAATTAAAGTCTTGTAACAATAGATTACAATTAAGTATCATCACACATCTAATGATCGAATCAAATCCTACATCAACCTTATATATCAATCAACTAAACCAGTGTTATCAATCAAGTAATACTAAATCTAAGCTATAGCAGTAGCTTACCATCCAGTCTCACACACCGATCGAATCACACCATAGGGAAAACAACTTCGTGACTCCGATTGCTGTCGAAAAGTCCAAGCTCTGTTGCAAAAAGAGTTATCCAAGCTTAATGTTACTGTGAACAACAATATCCCATCCTCATCAACTGCTGTAAACAAAAATACACAAACCTACCTCACAACTGTAACTCACCTAGTGCAGCTTCAATCACAGCTGCCCAAATCCAAGTATAGGTATCAGATCCATCTGCGCCTTGCTTCCATCATTTCTTGACCCATGGTCTTAAGTCACAAATCGGTCTCCATTGTCATTTCACCATATCCGAGCTCACAGCTCATCAATACTTCTCGTTCCAACCTTAGCCGCCAGATCCTCCTCTTGGCCTCACCGTCAACTCGTGAGAAGATGATAATCCAAGTTAGAAATTGCCACTGAACAGTCAGTGGAGAAGCAGAGAAAGCAAGCAAAGCTTAAGGGAGTGGCTCACCGGATCGGGGTCATCGACGCCTGCTGCTGCTTGGATCGGCGGAGCAAGACGACGACATGGATCTTGCCGAGTTGAGCTCGTGGGGTCAACCCCGTCGCTGGCCGGCGACTCCAATGACTAGAGGTATGCTGTCAAGGGGCAGAGCAGAGGCAGCGGCGGAGGAAGAAATCGACCGAGATGACGATCGGAAACAGCTGAGCTCGCGACGGCGCCGGCGGTAGCAGCTCCAGCTCATGGTGGTCAACAATCGACGGTCTTCCGCTCGAGGCAACCTCCAACGACCTCCGGCGACCAGGTGGCGGCAGCGAGGCCGCCACTTGCAACGAAAAGGGTGGCGATCGGGAAGGAGAAAAATCAGGGATCGCGGCTGTGAAAGGGAAGAAATCGCGATGGAAGAGGAGCTGATCGCGATTCGTTCGGTTTTTTTTAAACGTCGTTCATGGAATTGGTTCAAGCCAACCAGCCCAAGCCCAAATTCAGCCCATTAGCTTCGGCCCAATGGACTCAGCCCATTAGATTCAGCCCATTAGCTTCAACCCAATTTCAAACCCCATTACTAATTAGACCCAATTAACCCATTAATTAGACCCAATTAATTAAAGGGTTAATCCATATTAATTTAAAAAATTTTTTCCCGTATTTTACATCTCAAGTACAAGTGTCTCTACAATAATCCACTAAATAAAAGAGATCCACAGTTTCACATGATTATGTTTATCTCTAGAAACATGAGTTTGGCAGTAGGCTAGAAAATGATTCTTTATCTTTTTAGAAAATCAAATAATGTTCTAACCTTAAAAAGTGGAATGCAACTAAAGAAAGATGAGATGAAGTCCATGACGGACAATAGCGTATGGAGCTAGTAGAATTTCCTGAAGGAGTGGAATATGTCGATTGTAAATGGATATTTAAAATCAAATGGGATTCACTAGGCAATGTTGAAATGTATAAGATACACCTTATAATCAAGAGATTCACTCAAAAAGTGAATATTGATTATAAGAAGACTTTATTTTGCCTATGTCTACGAAAGACTCCATAACAATAATCATGACATTTATAGCTCATTATGACTTAGAGTTGTACTAGCTAGATGAACATTAAGATTGCTTTCTTTAATGGTATTAAGGAATCAATGTATACAGTGCAACTAAAGAATTTTAGTTCTGATGATTTAAAACACTTAGTATACAAACTTAATAAGCCCATTTATAGTTTAAATTTGGCATTCCGTCATTGGTAACTTAAATTTTGATCAGGTGTTTACCTTATTCGATTTTAGAGAGAAATTCATTAATCAGTAAAATATCTCAAACTTAGTGTGAGTTTCCCTTATGCTTTGGCTATTATGAGCCTTGTATATTCATAGATATGTACACATTGGATTATAGTGTACATAATAGGAATATTAAGTAGATACATAAATAAATGCACTATAAAAAGAGTCATGCAATATTTATAATAAATTATTTAAATGTTCACATAGTGAAAATCTAATCGCCTGGAGATAATCAGATATTAAGACTTCGCATTTTGATAGATATCTAGATGGTATGAGATTTATATTATGATATATCTTTATGTTGTTAGGAAGAGCTATCATTTAGAAAAGTGTCAAACAGATGCTGATAATGACCTCAATAATGAAGGATGAATTAGTAAATTGCTACGAAACATCTAATTATGAAATATGATTACAGAATTTATCACAAGATTAAAGATCATTCATACCTTGATGGCTATTTGAGATCAACTGTAATAATAAAATTGTGAAACTTTAGACCAAGAATAACCATGATATATCGACTTCATTGCGCATCGACATAAAGTGTCAAACGATTAAAAAAAGAATTCAAAGTGGTCAAGTAATGATAGAGCATATTCGGACAAGTTTTATATCCAATATCAATATAGATTGAGAATGGAGATTCTTCATATGGATGAAATACTCATTCGGTGAGAGTCTGTATTACTTTATTATTCAAGATGTTTTATAATTAGAACACATATATATTTTAATTTATTGTGCACACTAAGATAGGAAGATACACACATATTTTATCTTAGACACTATATAAAGAAATCATGATTTACTAATATGATTTGGATATGATATTTGTAAATGTGATATAGAACTCAATTTTGAGTCATAAGATTGTGATCGTGATTTGCTAATGTGGGTTAGCATACGTTGTTTGCAAATGTGATTGAGACCTTATTGTGGATCATAAGGAGGACCAATTTAAAATTGACATGTGCATATCACATTTTATTTAATTCTCATAATACACATTCACATCTGATCTATATCATTAATGATATTAGTATTGTGATTACTGACAGGTCTTGCTACCGATTATATATAGAGTAGTTACAATCACTTACTCGTATACTAATGAAGTTGATGAACTATATTGTTTTTCTTTTGTTCAATATGGCATAATGAATTTAACCAAAGAATTTCCATCATGTGTTACATACAGAATCACATGTAGTCCAAGTGAGAGATTGTTGATGGTGAACTTACATGTTATTATCGTAATTATCTGATTGTGTTGTATTGGTTTGAACCTGATTAAGTGGTTTACTTGATAGTTTGAGGATTTTGGTTCATGAGATGTGAGTTTAATATGTAGAACCTGTTAGGGCCCTGATATGTTATTGATGATGGACCGATAACAGATTCGGCATGATCTCTATATATAGGGTGTGCTCCCTGTAGAGTTGGGTACACTGACAACCTCCTTATATCCTATCGACGAGGAGGGTTTTTACGATGCCATAACCCCAATACTCTACGAAAGACCTACCCTTTTCCTTTTTTCATAGGAACTCTGGATCTATTGACGATACGAGATCGATGGTCACTCCGCTGCACTCATATTTCTTTTTTCATTTATGTCATCGTTCATTTTATATATTTTATTCATCGTAAATTTTGATAAGACTAGATCCATATGTAAATCATATGGTATCTATTTGATTTCTAATATACATCTTAAATTCGTGATTTTGTCCTCAAGCAAAAGAAACATGAATCCGTGTTATTTCTCCTTTTTGCAAATCCCTTCTTTCTGCTGAATTGCCGATGCCTCATCACAAAAGCTAAAATAGGGTTCGTAGTTGCAATCTTTTTTTGAGTCATTAATTTGAATGAATTGGTGGCTTTAGAGAAAATGAATACGGATTGAATTTAATGGACCCTTAACTTTGATTTGAGCGGATGATGTCCCCTTTTAAAATTCACTTCTCTAATGTCTAATTTCATTGAGATTGTTTCTGCAAATTAAAGGGTTTATGACATTTTGGTTCAATTTTGATTTAATAAGTCTTTTGAATAAATATGGATATATATTTTTTTTAATAATTTACACTTCATCGTTGTCTCTCATCATTCAGCTGTTTAATTATATTTTTCTTTATAATTATTTTATATTCACAGTGTACCGACCGAGGACTGCACAACAACGCATGGAGGTAACTAATTGAATCAATAATTGCACACTGGCTTCTCTTTGGCGAGTAGCTAGGCAGGAATTTTCCAATGAAAAGTTTGACGGCAATTTACCAAACACAGCTCCTAAAGTTCGAAATTGCCCAAAAAGCGCAACATGGTTTTAGATTTACCAAATCACGCACCTAATTCCCCTTTTACCCCTCCTGCCAAACAAACCTGCAATTTAATGATGAGAGAGAATTTTCATGCATCCGAGCCACTACTGGAAATTCCGAACCATCTAAACGTGGTGCTGGGAATTCAAATCCCAGCACCACCTTTTTTTTTATCTCATTTCTAATTTATATCGGTCTGATTTCTGAAATATTGCTGTGAATACCTAATAAAACCTCGAATATCAAAAATTTTGGCCACGGATACACAGAGGGACACTACTCAAACTCAATGGACTTGGATTGGATCGAAAAAGAGGTGAATAGGACCATCAATGGGTTTTGATCGAAACCCATTGATGGACTTAGAGGAGTCCAAATTTCAAAATCTTGACATAGACTGAAAGATCTTACAACATGAATTTTTTATATGACGAGGAAACTTAGTTTTAATCCTCCTATCTCCCAATTTTAACTTGTGTTGAAAAAAATATGGTACTGGAAGTTAAGAAACTGGTGGAAGATGGTGGTAGTGGTGCTGGAATTCACAATTTCCACCACTACAGTGATGAATAATTAATGATGAAAAATATGGAGGTGTTGGAATTGCAATTCGTCTTTGGAATTTGAATTTCATAACGACTTAGCCCCTATTGCGAATTGGCGGTCGCCTGTTGGGTCGTTACTCACTGGACTTCCACCTGGAAGTGGGTTTTGCCTTCCCGAGTTGAACTCAGACCTCGGGCTAAGTACTAAAGTTTATGAATCACGGTAACCAAGTGATCCTAGGATCACGGTTGCGAGATTCATAAACTTTAGTACTTAGCTGAGGTCTAGAGTCTCAACTCAAGGCAAAAACCCACTTCAGTGAAGTCTAGGAGTAACGACGGCCAACAGGCGGCGACGCGTCGACACCAATTCGACTCAACGCTGTCGGTCTTTGGGATTGGAATTCCGGCACCGCGGTGATAATCTTTGGGATTGCAACACCAATGTGGTGATGGAATTGCGAATTCCAGCACCACTATGGTGCTGGAACATAAACTTTAGTACTTAGCCTAGAGGTCTAGAGTTCGAATCCTGGGGAAGGCAAAAACCCACTTCCAGGGGTGAGAAGTCCAGGTGGGTAACGACGGGCTAACAGGGGCGACGGTCGTCGACTAATAGGGGTCGCCAAATTCCGCCAATAGGGGCCCGGTCGTTATAGTGGTGCTGAGATTGGAATTCCACCACGCGGTGATGAATCTTTGGGATTGCAACACCAATGTAGTCTTTGGAATTGCGATTTCGGCACCAGCGTGGTCCGAATTTGAATTTCCAGCACCGCGTAGTCTTTGGGATTGGAATGCCCAGCACCACAGTGGTGGTGCAGGGATCCCAACACCACTGTGGTGCTGGGAATTCCAATTCCAACACCACAGTGGTGCTGGAATTCGTAATTCCAGCACCACTACCACCATCTTCCACTAGTTTCTCAACTTTCAGTTCCATATTTTTTTCGACACAAGTTAAAATTGGGAGATAGGAGGATTAAAACTAAGTTTCCTCGACATATAAAAAATTCATGTTGTAAGATCTTTCAGTCTATGTCAAGATTTTGAAATTTGGACTCCTCTAAGTCCATCAATGGGTTTCGATCAAAACCCATTGATGGTCATATTCAGTTCTTTTTCGATCCAATCCAAGTCCATTGAGTTTGAGTAGTGTCCCTCTGTGTATCCGTGGCCAAAATTTTTAATATTCGAGGTTTTATTAGGTATTTACAGCAATATTTCAGAAATCAGACCGATATAAATTACGGCAATTTACCAATATTTCAGGAATTTTTCTTTTGTAAAGCTTGAGCTGTTTGTAATTTCAGATGGCTCTAGATTTACCCAATGTGTGTACATCCTTTTTTGCATTTTTGCAAGCAAGTTGGATGGTTTCAACAACAATGTATGAGAAACAAAAAAGGCTGTCTGTGAAAATCTTGTGAACAAAAATTGATGGCTCTTCCAAAAATTTGCATGAGCTGTGAAATGATTTTCAAACTAGTAGTAGTACTGATATTTTCAATTTTTGGTTCCTGTCAATCAATAAAGAGTTGTTGTTGATTCCCTTAATTATTGTCATCTTAAGGCTATATCTTCGGCTGCCATTTAATTCATTTTAGTTTAGTCTATGATGTTCTGTAGGCTATAATTTCTAAATTTTTTACTCTTTTTGCAGGTGTTTGACTTATTTGACACAAAGCACAACGGAATTCTAGGATTTGAAGAGTTTGCACGTGCACTATCTGTCTTCCATCTGAATGCTCCTATTGATGACAAAATTGATTGTATGCTTCACTGATTTATAATGTTTCATCATTTTTATGGTTAAAGAGAGAGGAGAACCAAAACCAATCTTCTTGTTTTACTTGATTATCATATAGATGGTTCACATTTCTGAGTTATCTATAGTCACTATCTTGACACTATCTGTTAATAATGTGTAATATTCACTATATTGTATTATTAAAACTCTGTAATATACTTTTGTATATATAGATCATCACAAATGTTGCATCTTTTACCACCTTGATGTTAACAAATCCTCACACCTAGAAATTCATTTCTTACATTCGTATCTTTTCAAATTGTTTCTTTTTAAGAATCAAAAAATCTTGGGACAAAATAACATATGCAAAATAGAATAAAAGACCTTGAAACATAACTGACCTTAAAGCACTACTTGCATATCCCTGACCAAATCCTCCCATACTGGAATTTATAGTTAATGGCATATTAAACTTGATGATTTCAGCCTCTGAAACTGGAGGTTCCAATCATTGTCCATCTATCTTAGTTAAAGCAGGTCTATCCTTTTTTTTTTTAGAATGGGAAGTTTGTGTTGGAAGGTAAATTGCTTTTGTTCTAATTATGAAATTCAAATTGCCATTGCAATGTGCTAAAATGCTTTCGTAGATACTGATTGTCTAAATCCACAATGTCAGTAATCGGTAACCTTATAGATGAGTCACCTTTGTTCAATTTTTTAGCAATACTAAATTTCAATTTGCTTGTGTGTCACGCCCCGAGAGTATGCCGTGCCGAAAAGCAAACGGACGGCATCTCCCCTGTACGTGGCAACATATCGGGTTAATACAAGGCCCGTAGGCCCACAACAACAATATATAAATGGACAATACCAAACAACATATCCACAATAACACAAGAGGTGCGCACCGGTGCGACTCTAACATACTACACAAAATAACGTACAAATCCACAGCCAGATACAACACTGATTATACATGGCCATAATACAAAATAACAGCGGAAGCAAATACGTGGAAAACCCCAAATGTTCTGTGTGAGATGGGATCAGCTGGCGGAGCTCCAAACGTCCAAGGAATCTTCTACCTGTTATATGGGCGATAGAAAACCCAGGGTCCAGGGGTGGTGAGTATAAACTCAGGGGTAATATATAGAAGTGCATGAACAACATATAAGGATAGATCTACAAGTATACATGTGAAAATCTACAGGTATACAGCATGAGTCCAATAGACATACAGTCCTAAGCATAGTAATGTCGAATCACAGTATATGTCCTACTCATAGCATAAATCAATCGATCAATGACATAAAGTAATGTACGTGACTACGGCCTCATTCCTCCATATGATAGATCATCACTGTATACTATAACATAACCATATAACGCGTGTCAATCCCATACTACGACCAATACTCGGACATATGAACGATATGATCACTGTATAATAACTCGGTCCGTACCACACAATGACATGATGCTAATCAAATACATATAACAGTCTGAATCAACGCATGTATCATACTCAACACATAGCAGTAAATAAAATGCAGATGGCATGTATCATGATGTACAAGCATGTGCAACAATCATAGCTCAATCAAATGCAGCATCTCACAGGCATATGTAAAACATATATCAAATACATGCATACATATATATCAAGAATGCATATGCATGGTCATCGTTATGACGGCCCAACCACGACCCCAGAGTGGCCAGGGTGGCACGACAAATGACAACTAGCCCGACTCCAGCTGCCACCACTCTCGAGTGACCGAGTTGGGTAGTATGACTGAGTAGCATATAAGCGTAAAAAGCTAACTACTCCTAGGGGCCCCTGCTGCAAGCCACGCTGTCCCTACCCATGAGTAGACAAACGCCGCTGAGACAACTGACTCACACAACCACCATCTATAGTGGGCGAGTGCTAACACCACTCTGCACAGTGGCCAAGTGCGCATCTCCAGCTACCACCATCCATAGTGGCCGAGCGCGGCACATCCAATGCTCTGCCCTCAACCCTGCTACCACTACCCCGAGTGGCCGGGGAGGCAGGATGACTGACGACTTGTCTCAATCCACAAGGGAGACCCAGTCAACAGCATGCATGCAATGTGATGATGCATAGCTCCATACAAGTATCCTCGCGACACTCCCTATCCCACTGGGAGTCCTGGTCAACTAAAAGTCAACTATGCAAGGACTACAATCCATAAGACTCTCTCTATCGCATAAAGAGTCATACTCATCTGACAGACAACCACGCTAAGACCTCTAGTCAGTAGCGATATACAATCGACCATCCATATAACCATACACAGGCATACAATCCCTAATGGATATACCATCACACTAGGACTTCTAGTCCCTGGTCACATACGGGCAACCATACAATTATCTATGCACAGACAACTAGATCCATCATAAATGCACCACTAATACGGATATGATATAACAAACGACTCCATAATCCAAACCATCACCTAACCCTAGTGGTGTAATACAGTAAATCAATCTGAAGTCACAAGGATAACCCTAATCACATGTACTTACTGAACATCTATCAGCTAATACATAATAGGGTTTATAGTTCCTATCCGAGCTAGATAATCAATGAAGTACCAGAGTTTATATCTCAAAGGTCAAGGCAGTACAAGCATATGATTAAACATGAGTGGATTTAAGGTAAACAGGTATAAGCATATATCCAAGATCATGCACTAGAATTTGATCAAAACTACCGGACCAGGTAGATATTACCCACCTGCTATGTAATCCGTGCTATCCATCTCCACGTCCATGTATCTATCACAATCAAAGTCCTGTAACAATAGGATACAGTTAAGTGTAGTCTCATATCTAATGATTGAATCAAATTCTACATCAATCTCATATCTCGATCAAACTTCTACACACATAGATCACACTTATCACCCATCTCCTACAATAAGTGTATTATCAGATTAACCCAAATACTAGTTAGATCCATATTAATGGTATTGAAGCATTACCATACGAAATAGAACACTTGGCTATCATCGAGGTTAGAAGCAAGCAATCACAGATCCAAGCCCCCACCTAGCACAATAATAGCTGCACTGAATTGTTTGCAATCCTGATCAACACAAATTAGGAAACTATATCATGGATTGAAAATCATCCAAGAGAACTACAGCATTACCTCATATTAAACCACCACCTCCCTGTTCTAATTCAGATCCAACTCATCAGATCAATCCCAATAATCAACAAATCATAGTAAATGAAAGAACAGAGGTTGAATCAAACTAGAAATTGACCAGAAATTCATTGTATCACAATCACACCGACACACTATTAACTCATAGCAATTTAACATAGGAACCGAAAAGAACTCGAAACTTACCTAGCTTAAATCTCCTCCGGCAATCGTTTCCCCCAGCTGATAGGTTGCCACCAAATCGAAGCCAATCTGAGCTCTGGAGCTCACGACCAGAAATCAGCTACTGTACAACTTCCCTCTTCAATCAACCAATCTCCCATTTCTTCATCCAGCAAAACAGAAGAATAACCTGGCTTCTTCCCACAAATCAAATGAGGAGATTTGTAAACTATGGTGATTGGTAAGAATGAAACTGTTGGTCTTACGGCGACAGCAAGTAGAGTTCGCGGTGGTGGTGAGAGGCACCATGACGATCTGAGCTTGTGTTCGATGACTGAGCTCGTCGCGGCGTGACGACCTAAGCTCAGCGACAGGACTAGAGCGAGAGAAGAACGAAAAATAGATCCCGTCCAAGATCGGAAAATCGATTCAACAACTTACCTTGCTCCGCCGGCGACGGCAGATTGCTCCCAAATCCAATATCGAAAACTTGTTGTCGATCCCTAGCTCCCAACACAATCCTCGGTAGTATCACCCACGGGCCGGCGGCGGCAGCTAGCTCGCGGTGGCAAGTGATCGCGCTTCGCGCGAGTGACGGTCGGAGGGAGCTGAGCTCGCGACGGCGGCGATGACTGAAGAAGTCGACGATGTCGCGCGCGATCGGGGAAGCTGCGGCGGCGAAACGAAGAAGAGAAGATTTGCGATCGGGGAAGGAGAAGAAATTGCGGCAACCGGATCAGATCGGATTCGTTTGGCAGCTTTTAAACACCGTTCGAGTGATTTGGCTAGCCCAACCCAAATCCAACCCAATCCTGATTTGGGTTAAGCTCAACTGGTTCGGCCCAATCAGCCCAAGCCCAATTTAGCCCAAAGCCCAATTTCATCCCAAGCCCTAAATCCAGCCCAATTAATCCCCTAATTAATCACAATTAATTAAAGGGTTTAATCCATATAATTTTTTTTTTCATACTTTACATTGTGTATTATGGTCCTGTCTAATTTTGACCATTATGTTTTTGCCAAAAGTATTCAATTCGATAAAAAAAAAATTCTTGATTATATGGAATTTTGAAGGCATAATTTTTTTTTATTTCAGTCTCTTTCAAGTTATATGACCTTAAGCAGCAAGGTTTCATTGAAAGACAAGAGGTAATCGTTATCATTTATATGTTTTTTCAAATGTATTTTTAAAATTTTTCTTTAAGGATCAATTACACTAATAATTTCATCAATTTGAACCACAGAGAGTCTTTGGAATTGGAATTTCGGCATCTGTGTAGTCTTTGGATAAATTCCCAACACCACGATAGTAGTGCGAGGATCAACACACTGGTGAGAATTCCAATCCCGGCACGCGGTGGTCTTGAAATTCGAATTCGGCAGATAATCTTCGGCAAACTACCACTCACCATCATGTTCCACCGAACTTCCAAAGACCATCTTTTTGACACAAGTTAAAATTGAGAGATAGGAGGATTAAAACTAAGTTTCCTCGACATATAAAAAAATTCATGTTATAAGATCTTTGATCACATGTGAGATTTTGAAATTTGGACTCCTCTAAGTCCATCAATGGGTTTCGGTCAAAATCCATTGATGGTCATATTCACCTCTTTTTCGATCCAATCCAAGTCCATTGAGTTTGAGTAGTGTCCCTCTGTGTATCCGTGGCCAAAATTTCTGATATTCGAGGTTTTATTAGGTATTCATAGCAATATTTCAGAAATCAGACCGATATAAATTAGAAATCAGATAAAAAAAAGGTGGTGCTGGGATTTGAATTCCCAGCACCACATTTAGATGGTTCAGAATTTCCAGTAGTGACTCGGATGCATGAAAATTCTCTCTCATTATTAAATTACAGGTATGTTTGGCGAGAGGGGTAAAAGGGGAATTAGGTGCGCGATTTGGTAAATCTGAAACCATGTTGCGCTTTTTGAGCAATTTCGAACTTTAGGAGCTGTGTTTGGTAAATTGCCGAAAGTTTGATGTTGAATTTGAGACAGTTATCAGTAAATCTTATGCATAGGAGGGCTCCTCCCCAAATTGAACCATTCAACTCAGTGAAAATTTAATTTCTGAGTTGGTAAAAAACTTTAGATGTCGTTCTCAAGATCCCAAATGAATTTAGGATCTTTTATACCTTAAATTTACTTGCAGAATTTCAGGTCCTCAGTGATTAAACAATCAAATAAGTATTATACTCGGTTTTCTATTGTATATCGAGAAAAAAAAAATGACAACAAGCATTGCTCGCACATTATAATTAAGACAGGCTTAAAAGAAGAGTAAGAAATGGAATAAAATAAAGAGTGCCTTATCTTCGTGTGCATCTTTTGGAGTGTGTAAGCAGAAGACGGAGTGAATAGTAACTTATAGAGTACTTTTTTATACCGAAGAGGAGGAGTCGACGTATCATGCATGCATGTAGATAGGTTGCTTTGCTTGGCCTCTCTTCCTACACATAACACATATAGAGCACTGATACAGGTTCCTTTTTGAACTCTCAAAAAGCAGGGAAATGAACGCGGATGGATGGAGAATTCATGCTCCTCGAGGTTCAGGCAAGCATGTCTGCCTCCTATTTCCTTTCTTGTGCTCTGCTGGAGAAGAATTAAGAAGAGCAAGTTATTAAGCAATGCAAATTTTTGATCGGTTATTCTAGACAATTGCCTCCAAGG
This sequence comes from Wurfbainia villosa, assembly GCA_025175895.1. NCBI lineage: Eukaryota > Viridiplantae > Streptophyta > Magnoliopsida > Zingiberales > Zingiberaceae > Wurfbainia > Wurfbainia villosa. Next base: position 254,546 of record CM045998.1, read on the forward strand.
CAAACGTAGTCGAAGCCAAGAAGGTCCACCTCAGAATTGAAGAGGTCAACTATTTGGTACATTGGAAAAGATTCGTGACCTCTTTGTGGGTTAATTAAGATATTGTTTTATAAACAAGGGCGTCGTTTTAATGCATCAAAATAACCAAGCCACTAATCCGAGCCTCAGATTCTAAATAATTGCGGGCCTCTCGAGCTTTAAGTAATATAGGAGATAACCAACAAATTAAAAGCACTGTTAATTCAATAAATTGTAAATGAGAATTTAGTGCTGTTAGACACTATCTCAGTATTCCATCTCCAATTTAAAATATGATTAATAAAAATAAAATTTTTAACAGTGATAAATTAGAATACACGGATGAAAAATATTAATAATTTTTTTATAACATAATTTAATTTTAAAAAAGAACTTAATTAATCTTATGGCCCCTTCACATTATAACGACGGGTACTAGACTTGAAGGGGATTGGCGTTGAATAAGATGATAAGGTAGTGGTTAAGAATTATAATACAATTAGAATACATGGATGAAAAATATTAATAATTTTTTATAACATAATTTAATTTTAAAAAAGAATTTAATTAATCTTATGGCCCCTTCACATTATAAAAGATTCTTGATCTCTTTGTGGGTAAGATCTTGTTTTATAAACAAGCTAGGGCGTCGTTTTAATGCATCAAAATAACCAAGCCACCCATCCGAGCCACAGATTCTAAATAATTGCGGGCCTCTCGAGCTTTAAGTAATATAGGAGACAATCAATTAACAAAAGCCCTGTTAATTCAATAAATTGTAAATGAGAATTTAGTGTTGTTAGACGACACTATCTCATTATTCCATATCCAATTTAAAATATGATTAATAAAAATAAAATTTTAACAGTGATAAATTAGAATACATGGATGAAAAATATTAATAATTTTTTATAACATAATTTAATTTGAAAAAGAAGTTAATTAATCTTGTGGCCCCTTCACATTAGAACGACGGGTACTAGACTTGGAGGGGATTGGCGTTGAATAAGATGATAAAGTAGTGGTTAAGAATTACAATACATAGAGACAACGCGCTGACCGACCTTTCATAAATATACAGAGCCTCCCAGCAAAAAATCTCAAATACATTTTAAAACAAAACCGACATCTCTAATAGGGTGTGATCCCCGTAGGAGAGGATGATTCGGCCGACTCTAATTTTTCTCATCGGACAGAGCATTCGAGGTCGGTCTCTCTCGGCCTGTGAAAGATCAAACCCTTCGGCTCGTCGACTTCTCTAAATCTTCGGATTCTTCCAGTGTTATGGATTCAGATGCTTTTGATTACGCTTCCGCTCTTTAGTTTTAATTTTCGCATACTCGTTGTAGATCGTCAGACAAGATCCTGTGACGGATCGTTTTGTTTTCATTTTTTGATTACATATGTGGATACATAATCCGTTGAGGGATCCGAAGGATCCATCACCAATAAGATGGAAGTAAAGAAACAAACTGGTTTTGTCGCATCTGGTATTATTTTCTTCAACTGCTGCATCTTCGTCGGAAAGTTTCTCTATGTCATAAACAAATCTTCCAGCAGTCATGAAGACAAAACAGGATGTCCTGTAGCTTTGTGAAGGTTTAGGAAATAGCCACAGGCAAATGACGTCTGTGGCACCAGTCCTAAAACTTATACGTTAGGTCAAAATACAGTGTTGAAGCGAAGAGCAATCTTATTTTCAATGCCAACGCCAAGATCAGAAATTGCAGATAGTTTCCACTCTGGAAGCCTAGGCTCAAAATCGATAAGATTTGCATCGAGAACCCCCAGAGGAACAGTGATAATAGCAGCTTCAGCTACAAATGTATTTCCATCCTGCTGGCTGCACTGTAAGTATTACTCTATTGCCACGTTGAGTAATCCTCTTCCCCCTGACCCAGAATATGGGAATTGGTCGATGCATATAAATTTATAAAAATTGGGCAAAACTAAATAACAAATGAAGGCATATCACATACTCGACTGACTAATTCTTTTCAAATAAAATGTGATGAGTAGAGATGCTGAAAATTGTTTCCAATTTAGCAACAAAAGACACAAATTTGGAAGTTTTGGCACCATAAAAAACATACACATGAAAACAATATTAATATTCAAACATTTCTACAGTGAAAGGTAAAAGTTATGCATGACTATAAGAAGCATGATGGGATGACAAATACTTTGGAAATTAGAATGTAAAAGAAATGGATTAAACAAAAGGGCCCTTGTATGCATCAGATTTTAGTTCCACATGGAGAGTTTGATAAATTAATTTATATTGAATCACAACATATGAAGTTCTAAACATATATGAATAAGAAATCCTCTCTCACATGCATTATGGCTAGTATTTCATTCATTCTTATCCATATCATCTTTGCTTCGATAGGTTGGGAAGCCGAAAGTCACAAAAGAATCTGCAATGATTATAGAGGACTCGGTGAGAGTCATAAAAGACTCAACAAAAGCCACAAAGGATTTAATCCTGAAAGATTCGGCCATAGTCACGGAGGAAACATAGAATTTAAACAAGGCTCGTCCAATAGGCTTATTAGGTTATAGATACTGCCCTCAACTCTAAATAGACCTGGCCACGGTCCGGATCCGATCCGGGTCTGGGTCGGAACCGCCGGATCCGGGTTGGAAAAATACCGACCTTTAATCGGCCCGCTTGTGGCCGGTTACGATCCGGGTCCGGGTCCGAGTCCAGTCTGGGTTCGGGTCTGGTCTGATTAATCGTCATCTTAGTTTAATAAATAAAAATTTAAAAAATGATGTAAATAATTAAAATAAAAAAAATTACACAATTGAACTTATAAAAACTGTCACGCCCCGGGAGAGTCCCCGCCAGATGAAATTCCGGCAGCATCTCCCCTGTACGGGTGACAATACCAAACTTACATATAAGGCCTACACAGCCACTATACATCGGTCAACACGACCGGAATCCAAACAACACACGCAGGTCATAAATAGGCCTCAGACCAACAATCAAAGGATATAACCACAAGTATATCACATCTAAACCTACCCCTTCTGCCATCTGGGCAGGAATACTCAACCAAATCCAATCGAATAAAAATCCGAATAAAGGTCCATAAGGACACCAAATATCCACGAGTACATAAATCCAACTCCAGTTCTAAACATATCTTCTAATCAAAATATCCAAAACCAAAAATCAAATAACCAATAAAACTATCACGACAACGGGGGTTTGGCAGCTAGACTCTCCTGACAGCTTCATCCTGAAATAGATATAAAACAACGGGGTAAGTTCAAATAACTCAGCGGATATAGTCGATATGCAAAATAAGATATAGCTAACAATAACAGTCATGCCAGTGCAATCACATATATAGGGTATGCAAGAAAGAAATACAAAAGGACTATACTTACCTGAATCTCCTATCCTGATATAGGAGCATGTGCCATACTGGATGAAATAAAATCGTCAGACCAAATATATAAATATGTATCCTGTATGCATGGCAATCATATGCAACATCCAAGTTAGTAATCAAAATGCAACAAATACAATACAAATGTCATTCATGCAAAATGCATGTCGTGCAAATGACATGGTCACCCCTGACACCAGTTAGCCGCCTCACACGCGATGGTGAAGCCGAGTGGGTAGGGCTATGACAACTGTGCACTCTGTCATCACTGCTCCTGAGTGACCGAGTGGACAAGATGTTGTCGGAGTACACCTATCCTCCTGCCCCAAACAGAGTGGGGGAGCAAAGCTCTCATCTCCCGGTGTCGTAGACTAGAGGAGGGATCCCTGCCCGCTACCACGCTGACTCAACGCTCCCATGAGCGGACCTGCGGAGCCCGACAGAGCAACTGCACACACCCTCCTGATGTACCACTAACCCATGAGTGGCAGCGTGTGCAGACCATGTAACTGGCCACGGGATCAACTATAAAGGAACCTTGTCCATCCAACATGCAATCATGCAAGATGGTGCATGATACTAAAGCATGTAATACCAACAAAAATACCTATCTGAATAATATACACAACCAATAAGTACATATCTAAGATCCAAGTAAAACAGGAAAGGTATAACCATAATTTGATCAAATGCATATATCAAGTAAGCACAATAACATACAAGACAGATAAACATGAAAATTATTGCAAGCTATACTAACTAGCATATCAACATGACTATACCTAAGAGATAAGTCAAAATATCCTCCTGATAAAATGCTCGAGAAAACAAATGAAATAAATCGTGACCGTGGACTCCGCTGTTTGTTAAGCACAAAAATGCAATCCACCGACAAATCGAATACTTAATCGATTTCTTATATAACCAATTAACCCAAAGGCTTAATAAAATCTCGACCACCTTCCACCTAATATAACCGTCTTTTCGTCCAATTACCCGAATATAATTTCTTAACCCCTATCATCATGTGTACAATATCCAAACAAAACCTGACAGCTAACTCACCCAAAATAGATCCATCCCACAACCCTAAATTTATCCGAAACCAACCAACAATCTAATCTTCACTGAGTATAATTACAATTAACCGAATAATACAATCAAATCATACTATGTATTCTGCCTACCTACCTTAGGATTCCACCGACAGCCGATACCCCCAACTCGCAGCCCAAATCGACCACAACTCTGACTCACAGCCGTGCACTTCCCACTTCCAGCCGACCTTGCATGACCACCTCCAACCCCAACCGCACAATGCCTCCAATTAGACCCTCACAGCCCTCTAAGCCGGCAACTTCCTTGCTGCCCTAAATCACTGCCCATGTCTCACCACCCGACACCAACGCCCACCCTTGACCACCACATCTCATACAATCACTGAACAGAAAGGAAACTAGAGGAAAAATTAGGTATTTACCAGAAGCTCCACCCTCACCGGCGACACAGAGGGCTTATGGCGGCGGTCCTGTATCGCAGCGGGAAGAAGAAGCGCCGCGCCGCAACCTCGGCGGCGTCATCCAGGCGACGAGGCGGCGGCGCGGCGGTGGAGGCGGCGGCGACGGTCGCGGCGGTGCTCACGGGAAAAGGGAAAGTGTGACGTGTGGCGGTCAGAGCACAAGAAAGGAGGTGACGTTTGCCGGTGCTTGCGGAGAAACGACCGACCGCAAAGACTCGGGCAGCTGAGGTCGGCAAGGTTGGCTCGGGCGCGATAAAGAAGAAGCGGTGGCGGCTGCTGGTGTGCCCGAGGGGACAGAACGGCGGCAACTCGATTGCGGTGGCGGCGGACACAACGGCGAAGGCGAGTGCCGGCGCTTGCGACTCAGGTGAGCAGTGGCAGAGGGAGGTTCAGCCACTGCCGTCTGCCGCGAGGAGAAAAAGCGAGAGTCGTCTGCCGCGAGGAGAAAAACGAGAGCCATCTGCTGCAAGGAGAAAAGAAATCGGCGTAGCGGAGAGGATCGCGAGAGAAGGGCTCGCGAAAAGAAACCGTCGGCGGAGGAAAGGGTTCGCGAGAGAAAGAGGCGTCGGGCGCGGCGAGGGAAAATAAAAGGAGAAAATAGAAAAACTTAGGTTTTCTATTTAAAACTTTAGGTTAATAAAATTTATTAACCCTCAATACAGATAAACCAAATAGGCCTTGTAAAAGCCTGTTAACTCTTTCCATATTTAATTCATAAGAACTCCGTTTAAATCTAGAAAAATTCCAGAAAAATTCCTAAAATTCCCTAAAAATCCTGAAAAATTTCCAAGATTATTTCCTTAATTCTTTGGCTATTTAATTTAATACTTTAGATTTTCTGTATTTAACATTCTCCCCCACTAATAAAAATTTGGTTCCTAAATTTCCTACTCAGATGCATAATGAGTAAGAGATACCACAAGTACTGGAAATATATTTCATGCACCTTAAGTAAACAAGTGGGGGTATTGAGCTCTAATCTTTTCTTCAAGCTCCCAAGTAGCCTCCTCATCGGTGTGGTGACTCCACCCACCCTTGACAAGTCGCACAATCTTATTCCGCAACTGTCGTTCCTTATGATCCAGAATCCGTATCGGAACCTTTGCATAAGTAGCATCAGGTTGAATGGAACCTGACACATCTGACAGAATATGTGTAGATTCTGGAACATACTTCCTCAGCATGGATACATGGAGCACATCATGAATACTCGTCAAAGATGGTGGTAGCGCTAAGCGATAAGCGACTGCTCCGATCCTCTCCAAAATCTCAAACGGACCGATGTATCTAGGAGCTAGCTTACCACGGAGGCCAAATCTCTTCACCCCTTTCGTGGGTGAGACTCGCAGGAATACATGATCACCAATAGAGAACTCCAAAGGTCTCCGTCTTCGATTTGCATAACTCTTCTGGCGATCCTGCGATAGTACAGACCAACTCTGCCTCATGCTGAGCTTTTTGGGGTCCTAGCAACTGGGCCTCCCCAACCTCCTCCCAGAGGGTGGGTGTACGACACTGTCTACCATACAATGCTTCAAACGGGGCCATTTGGATAGTCGAATGATAGCTGTTATTATAGGAGAATTCCACTAACGGCAAATGGTCCTCCCAGTTGCCCCCGAAATCTATCACACAGGACCTCAGCAAATCCTCTAGTGTCTGAATGGTCCGCCGATCGCCCATCCGTCTCATGATGGAATGCAAGATTAAACGAAGCTGCGTGCCTAAGGCCTGCTGCAGACTCTGCCAAAACCGGGACGTGAACCGGGGATCTCTATCTGATATAATGCTCAAAGGAACACCATGCAATATGATGATCTCCCGACAATATAACCCTGCCAAACGATCCAGAGAGTCGGTCTTCCGAATCGCTAAGAAGTGCGCGGATTTGGTTAGTCGGTCAACGACTACCCAAATCTTGTCATGGCCTTGATGTGTCCTAGGCAAACCCACCACAAAATCCATGGTAATGTGATCCCACTTCCACTCAGAAATCTCCGGTGCTCGTGCCTTCACTGGCCGACAAATTAGACATCTAGCTACAAAATCTACGATGTCTTTCTTCATGTCGTTCCACTAATACAAACGCTTTAAATCTCGATACATACAGGTTCCGCCTGGGTGGATCGCAAATCGAGAGCGATAAGCCTCCTGAAGTAACTCCTCCATAACCGAGTGAGACTGAGGTACACATAATCTGCCCTGGAAATAAACAATACCCTCATCTCTGTGAACTCCGCTGTCCGAGGTTATCCGATCCGCCAATGAAGCTGTAAATGCTTATCATCGCTCGAGCCTCTGACTATCCCGGATAGACGATCGAGCAACCATGGTAACTAATGCCTTGCTCGCGGCCCCTCGCCTCCTCAAGGCTCAACTCGAGAAACCCCAATCAAATCCGCGACTAAAACTCTATAAGCTAAAGTCCTCTGACTTCCGGCTAAGTGCATCGGCAGAACCACATTGGCTTTCCCTAGGTGGTAATGGTATGCGCCATAATCCTTCAGAATTCCATCCATCTCCTCCGCCGAGATTGAGTTCCTTCACAGAATAGATATTTGAGACTCTTATAATCAGTGAGAATCTCAAACGTAATACCATACAGATGATGCCTCCAAATCTTCAAGGCAAAGATAATAGCGACTAACTCTAGATCATGAACTGGGTAGTTTTTCTCATGATCCTTCAACTGGCGAGAAGCATAAGAGACCACCCTGCCGTGCTGCATCAATACTATGCCTAACCCTGGAGAGACACTTCGGTATAAAGGATGAAACTGTCGTCCCCTGATGGCAATACCAGAATCGGTGCTGACACCAATCTCTTCTTCAACTCCTGAAAACTAGTCTCGCACGCCTCTGTCCACGTGAACTTCACGCCCTTCCTGGTAAGGCATGTCAATGGCATAGTGATGCTCGAGAATCCCTCAACGAACCATTTGTAATAACCAACCAAGCCTAGGAAACTGTGAACCTCCTGAACTGACTTCGGCTACTCCCAACTAGTGACAGCCTCGATCTTCTGGGGGTCAACTGAAATGCCTCTACTAGAAACCACATGTCCCAGAAAACCGACTGAGGATAACCAGAATGCGCACTTATTGAACTTCGCATATAGTCGCTTCTGTCAAAGCCTATCCAAAACAAGACGAAGATGCTGCGCGTGTTCCTCTTCGAAACGAGAATAGACCAGAATGTCATCAATAAAGACAATGACGAACCAATCTAGGAAATCCATAAATTCACGGTTCTCAAATAATTAAGTGGGGTACTGATAGCCTCTAAAATCTATAACATATCCTCTCAACAGATCTTCTAAAATATGAATAATACTTTCATATCGACCATCCATCAAAAGGTAAATAATCATACCAGAGTGGAGCTCTAATGAACATGGTAGTTGTTGTTATAGGCAGATTCCACTGAATGAACGTGGTCCTCATAACTGCCTTTGAAATCCATGACACAGGATCTCAATAGATTCTTCAATGTCTGAATGATACGCTCAGACTGTCCATCCATCTGTGGATGAAACGTAGTACTGAGTCGAAGCTCTATGCCCATGGTTTGATGCAGACTCCACCAACATCGTGAGGTAAATCGCGGGTCTCTATCAGATATAATACCCAAAGGCACTCTGTGCAGTCTGATAATCTCTCGACAGTACAACTCTGCCAGACAGTATAACAAGTCCGTCCCATGAATAGGCAGATTGTGAGCTGATTTGGTTAGTCGATCCATGATCTCCCAAATCGCATCATGTCCTTTACGGGTTCTAGACAATCCCGTAACGAATTTCATAGTGATATGCTCCCACTTCCAATTCGGAAATCAAAATTTTTCTAGAGCAATCCAATGAGTTTCTGATATTCAGCCTTCACCTATTGGCATACTAAACATCGAGCAGCAAAATCTGCTATATCTCTCTTTATACTGTTCCCACCAATATAAACGTTTCAAATCTCGATACATCCTAGTACCACCAGGATGTATAGCAAATCTCTAATGATGTGCTTCCTATAGCAACTCTTCCTTAACTGGATGTGTGTCCGGAACACACTATCCTTATCAGAGACAAGGAATTATCTTCTCAAAAGAGAAGTCCATCAACCATTCAAAATCCACTCCACCACACACTCTGTAAGTGCATGGGAGACTATAGTGACCAATCTCCCTTGTTGCAACTGTTCGTGTTCCAGCAATTTTATAGTAGCTACCCAGTAGCTAGTTAAAATCCCATGAGCATTCCTGCTCCATGCATCTATAAATCTAGATAATAACTACTAAAGCCGCGTCATGTATATGAAAGCCTATTTCGTAGTTTCACAACTGACGTAAGCTCGAGATACACCTCATTCAACTACATCGGGATCGCTCCGTTCCTTGGAACGATGCATCCGCGTCCAACATCCTTTTATCCACTCCGGAATGATTAACTAATACTCATGTAAAAGTTAACCGCCGTCTAGGTCTTGTAACTGGTTTCACCAGCTTCCGACTAAATGATTTCCATCATCACCTTTTGTCAAACAAGTCTGTGGTATAGTAATGCCTAACATTCTATCCACATCTACGGAATTAACCAAAACATACAAGGAAAACCACCATCTACGGTGGTCGAGTGTCCAACTCCAACTACCACAATCAACAATGGTCAAGTTATGCAACTCCAACAACCACCAACTAATCCAATCGTGTCCAGGATACACGATTCTCAAATCCAGTGGCAACTAAATCGTTAATTAGTCTAACAACTTAATCACAACTCATAAAATTCATACAAAGTATGAAATTGTCGTCTTTACACACCTGTATCCTCTTTACTCTACACTGATGATATATCAATCATCACAACGACAATGATAATTGTATGATGTCATGTCACTACAATATCAACACTCCAGTTGTAAACCAACCTTAGAGTATACATAGGTGTTATTAGCTTATCTAAATAGATCATCTATCCCCAACGGAGGATATTCACTTTCAACAACTATCGCATTACATCATCGATAATCGATGTATAATTTCAAAGGTCCATCTCTCTTTCAACAAAGAGTTCCGGATCTTCTCAAGGAGGAATACTGAGATAGATAAATATCTCTTCCAACATCTCCTATAATCGCAAATTACATTCTTCCAATTCCCATAGTGTTTAGTAACACTTATACCAGTCAAATTATCACCCGATATGGGATCTTCGATATCAGAACTATTTCCACAATCATTTCGATCGCCTACTCCACTTGCCTATGCAACAGCAAGGCTAGGAGTTCATCCGAATACTCTCGAATTATTCGCACATCTTAGAGACATAATCATACCATAATCTCAATAATTTGACCATCCGTAAGGATATGTCTACAGTAAAGATATGTCTATCCAAGTCTAAGGGTATCCCTTAACTTCTTAATTGTTGGTCCACATCTCACCTGACGGTAGAGATACCATCGACCCACAAGTCGATGTATAGGAACTCTACTAATCCAAACTAAGAATGTTCTAGACAAAGATACCTATAAACTACAAGTATCTCCCAATATGTTAACCCAGAGGGTAACTAAAGTAATACCCTTAACGATCAATTATTTGCCGATCTGATCCAAAGGCTCCCTGTAGGTCTCGATCTTTCTCCGAAGAGAACAAGATCAGATCCAACAGTCCGTGACCAGCGGTCACATTTCTGTTATGAATGCCTCGGGGATTTTTCCTAGATCATCTGATCCCATCACTAAATCCTATGAGTTGCAACTGTAGAATACTGAATAGATATGACCATCGTCGTATACTCTCTCCTCTGTACAAAGCAACTCACATCTAAAGGTAACTGTTGTTGTCTGCATAAGCTTTCTGTGATGTCTTCTGCTGATGCTGCTTCTGTGCTGATCTCCGCTGAAGGGTAGTATCAAGGAACTCCATCCACGCCTGAGGTAGTAGGTTGCTGCTGATGAGATAACTCAATCTTCTGTGCTGATCTCTGATGTTGAAATGATGCATCATCCTCCCGGAATACCATCGATAGTCTTCAACTGAGTCTTCAAGTATACCTCCTCAAATGTATTGGTTGCTTTCAATAGCAACAGACGAACTGATCCAATAGATAATCTGACTTCGCGTGTCTTCGTGATCCTCACTGCATGCACATAACCCCTTTGGAGACTTTGTTCTGATTTCGCTGATAACATCAGACAGTTCTGACGATTTGCGGTGGGTCTTCTATGATCAAAAAATAGCTCAAGGCCTATGACTCCGATCTTGCTCCTTTTATCCAACAGTCGGAGACTTCAGACTCTAATAAGTTGACCTGCAATATCTTCTTATCGGTCTCCAACTTTTAAACACTTATACGGAGTCATTTCTAAACTCTTGACTTAATCCAAGTCTTCCGGCTGGATCTGGTAGAAGATCCCGACATCCCAATCCAACTATAAGCCAATAACTCTGGGTGGCTTATAACATTTATTCGCATTCCTGAGCTACTAGGTGAGTGTAACTTTGCAAGTCTAATGACTCTACATGGTATTCCTGTTATCGACGATCACCCTACTTAAAGCTCAAAAATTCCTTACAATGTGTCACTGAAAGTGACGCGGGGAAATACTCTCTTTCAACATCACTAAACCATGATCAAGTGATGTTTTATTTCCCGAAGGTCATTTTCTGCATTTTCCACCAAATACCGACTTGATCCCGATAATGGTATGCCAACAACTCTACTTCCTCTGTATAACATAAGTCAAGTACCCAAAAGTACTTTCAAAGTTATACAACCCAGTACGAACAACTCAGGAATAAAAATCCCTATAAAACACTGTAAACTAGCCTTTCGCTACCTGCATCAACAATAGCCTACTTATCTTGTCCATTACCCAATAGGTAATGATATGACTAGCATAATTAGTGAAAATCCCTAAGACTGCAGTCTCTAATTTCCACAAGAAATGTGATGACTTGACCCCTGTTTTCCGACTCGGTATCAGTCGGCTCTCAAAGGTAAATCACCTTTGCGACACAGGTTCAAGACTCACAGACTCAATAGGTCGTTTCCCATGGTCAACTCATACCCCGGTTACAAACCATAACCAACATACTACTAGTTATTCCCTGTTGTAAGCATCTAAATGCATAACCAACAAAACCAAGAGTATAAACCCTAACGACAACTCCGGCTGATCAACATGGTGGACGACTTCTACTACAAGTCTGCACAGATGTCATAACTCTAACTGTATACACCTATTGAGCAAGTTTAGATAAACATCTAACTGACTATAAGTTATCAGAGATTCTTACCTCGTACTGCTTGGAGCTCAGGTCGCTGTCCATCTCATCTCAAAAACCAAAACCGAATAAATCGACTCCCGAGAATCCAAGACTCAACACAAAAACAACATTGTATGGCAAGGAGAAGGATGTCGTTTCTAGAGCTCACTGTGGGAGGAGGGATTCGAGATAGGTTATCGAAGCTTAAGTGGTTCTGTTCTTACTCAATTCCTAGCAATTGATCGATTCTTTTCAATTTCTTTTTAGCTTCATTGTTGACCTACGATGAGTATGTTGATCTAGAACTTTGGTGTTTCATGAGTCAAGCTGGGGGTGGGGCAGATTCTACAAGTGAATGGATTCTCGTATCATCATAGCTTATGGTGGACTAAGCCAAATCTACGAATCGGGTAAGGGCTGGTAAGCTAATCTAGCTTTCTCTTCTTTATTGTTGTTAATTTTAGTTGGCTGTGATTTGGCTATGGATGGTAAAGTAGGTTTGAGAGAAATTTAAATGCTGTGTAATTTCAAGTTTAGGATTATTAGAAGTGAAATCTGCCTCCAATTTAACTGAGTTATTGCAGTTCAACTAGTTGATTTGGATGGAGCTATTTAGCAATTGAAACTAACCTAGGTGAGGCAGGAGCTAGGTTGTTATGGATGTATACTGTTGGTTATTTTGTTATCCGATCTGGTGTTGGTTGATGATGAAATATAGGGATGGATGTGGAGGATTGATTGGGTTAATTAGGTAACTAGATCAATCAAGTTGATTGGGATACAAAAGATGATGTAGGAGTCGATTTGATCCTTCATTGTATGCTTGCACTTAATCATAATATTTGATATGTTCAGGACATGGATACGAGATAGGACCGCGACCGTGAAGATATTATTCTGAGCTTCTTAGAATGTAGGTAATTCCTACCCTGGTCAGGTAGTTTTAATGCATACAAATTTAGATACATGATCATCTTATATGATCATGTTACCTTGACTCTGTTCTATTTACTCTTGTGCTTGATACTTTACCGTTGGCTATTAACTCCATTGCTGCTATCATGTTACATTTGATCATGATTAGGAGTTATATATATAGGTGATGTAAGTAACCTAAAATTTGTTTAGTTAAGTGCGAATAGTAAAGTCCGGATGACAACCTGATTGTAAATTGGGCAAAGAGGTCATCTATGGGAAGGCAATGTTTTGAATGTAGGGTTAATTCTAATATCCTTAGGTTGCATGTTACCACCGACCATGTATTGTGTAAATGGTCAGGGAAATGATACTTAGTGTGTTGTTATGGACCAGTGGTCCTAACTTGTTATAATCAGATGAGTACGACTCTCTACAGGATAGAGAGTGTGTCCATCAGTTAAGTACGACTCTCTACAGGATAGAGAGTGCATCGATTAGATTGGTATGACTCTCTACAGGATAGAGAGTGTTATGATCAGTTGAGTATGACTCTCTGCAGGTTAGAGAGTGAGTTGATCTGACTAGTATGACTTTCTGTAGAATAGAGAGTCTATGGTGGATGTCTGTATGTGAGACATTGCATTCATGTTATTTGCATGCACGCTGGCGATGAGGTCTCCCTTGTGGTTGAGAGGGTCGCCAGTCATCCTGCCTCCACAGTTACTCATAGGAGGAGTAACCAGTGTGAGAGCAGAGCATTGTTGTGCCGCACTCTACCACTATAGACGATGGTAGTTGGATTTGCGTGTCATAGTCCTGCGTGTGTGGCACTCGGCCACTCATGGGTAGTGATTGTCAGAGTGGCCAACAGCAGGGACCCCCATCGTGCAGCTTGCTCTTTATGCTTATATGCTACTCGATCATACTGTCCACTCGGCCACTCGAGAGTAGTGGTTGGTGTTGAGTTGGGACAGTTGTCATGCTTGAGCCACCGAGGCCACACTGGGGTCGTGGTAGCTTTAGGGTGAGCCAACATGACCATGCATGCTGCATTGCCGACTTATGGCATTTTTGCATATTTCCATATATATATATATATATATATATATATATATATATATATATATATATATATATATATATATATATATATATATATATATATATATATATATATATATATATAATGATTGTGATTAGTATACATATATAGATGCAGTCTATATATATATGCTTATTGTGACACTGCATTTGTATGTACTATGCTTGTTGCATTTGTTTGTACATATCCATACATGCTATTGCATTTTCTGTATGGTAGTAGGCCGGTACTTGTATACTTGTTGGTTATTCACTGTGATACTCTCGACTCATATCAGGATATAGTGTGAGTTAGTATTATTCCTTATACCTTATGTTGTGGATATATGCCCAGGTTGGATGAGGATAGAGTAGCTGACTGTTAGGTATGTCAGCATCGTTTGTTGTTCAGTTTACTTAGTGTATGCATGCATGTATATTTGTTATGCTGATGTATACCTATTGTTCTATCTTATTACCTGCTGAGTTTTACTCACCACCACGGACCTTGGGTTTTTCTATCGCCCAGGTAACAGGTAGCCGACTTCGTGATGGACTTGTCACGCCCCGGGAGAGTCCCCGCCAAACGAAATTCCAACAGCATCTCCCCTGTACGGGTGACAATACCAAACTTACATACAAGGCCTACACGGCCACTATACATCGGTCAACACGATCGGAATCCAAACAACACACGCAGGTCATAAATAGGCCTCAGGCCAACAATCAAAGGATATAACCACAAGTATATCACATCTAAACCTACCCCTTCTGCCATCTGGGCAAGAATACTCAACCAAATCCAATCGAATAAAAATCCGAATAAAGGTTCATAAGGATACCAAATATCCATGAGTACATAAATCCAACTCCAGTTCTAAACATATCTTCTAATCAAAATATCCAAACCCAAAAATCAAATAACCAATAAAACTATCACGACGAGGGGGGTTTGGCAGCTGGACTCTCCTGACAGCTTCATCCTGAAATAGATATAAAACAACGGGGTAAGTTCAAAGAACTCAGCGGATATAGTCGATATGCAAAATAAGATATAGCTAACAATAACAGTCATGCCAGTATAGTCACATATATAGGGTATGCAAGAAAGAAATACAAAAGGACTATACTTACCTGAATCTCCTATCCTGATATAGGAGCATGTGCCATACTAGATGAAATAAAATCGTCCGACCAAATATATAAATATGTATCCTGTATGCATGGCATTCATATGCAACATCCAAGTCAACAATCAAAATGCAACAAACACAATACAAATGCCATTCATGCAAAATGCATGTCGTGCAAATGACATGGTCACCCCTGATGCCAGTCAGCCGCCTCACACGCGATGGTGAAGCCGAGTGGGTAGGGCTATGACAACTGTGCACTCTGCCATCACTGCTCATGAGTGACTGAGTGGATAGGATGCTTTCGGAGTACACCTATCCTCCTACCCCAAACAGAGTGGGGGAGCAAAGCTCTCATCTCCCTGTCGAGACGGAGGAGGGATCCTCGCCGCTACCACACGACTCAACGCTACCTACGAGGCGGACTGGAGCTCGATAGAGCAACTGCACACACCCTCCTGATGTACCACTAACCCATGAGTGACAGCGTGTGCAGACCATGTAACTGGCTGCGGGCTCAACTATAAAGGAACTCCGTCCAGCCAGCATGCAATCATGCAAGATGGTGCATGATACTAAAGCATGTAATACCAACAAAAATACCTATCCGAATAATATGCACAACTAATAAGTACATATCTATAATCCAAGTAAAACAGGAAAGGTATAACCATAATCTGATCAAATGCATGTATCAAGTAGGCACAATAACATACAAGGCAGATAAACATGAAAATTATTGCAAGCTATACTAACTAGCATATCAACATGACTATATCTAAGAGATAAGTCAAAATACCCGCCTGATAAAATGCTCGAGAAAACAATAAAATTGTCACGACCGTGGACCTGCCTCGTGACCGAAACCTGCATACAGCATAACTATTGTTAAGCACAAAAATGCAATCCACCGACAAATCGAATACTTAATCGATTTCTTACATAACCAATTAACCCAAAGGCTTAATAAAATCTCGACCACCTTCCACTTAATATAACCGTCTTTTCATCCAATTACCCGAATATAATTTCTCAACCCCTATCATCATGTGTACAACATCCAAACAAAACCTGACAGTTAACTCACCCAAAATAGATCCATCCCACAACCCTAAATTTATCCGAAACCAACCAACAATCTAATCTCCACTGAGTATAATTACAATTAACCGAATAATACAATCAAATCATACTATGTATGCTGCCTACCTACCTTAGGATTCCACCGATACCGATCCCCAACTCGTCAAATCGACACTCACTGCACTTCCACTTCCAACAGCATGCATGACCACCTCCAACCCCAACCGCATGACGCCCCCAATTAGACCCTCACAGCCGACAACTTCCTTGCTGCCCTAAATCATAGCCCATGTCTCACCACCCGACACCAACGCCCACCCTTGACCACCACAACCCATACAATCACTGAACAGAAAGGAAACCAGAGGAAAAACTAGTTATTTACCGGAAGCTCCACCCTCACCGGTGAGACAGAGGGCTCGCGGCGGTGGTCCTATGGCTGCAGGCGCTGGGGAAGAAGAAGTAGCGGCGCCGCAACCTTGAGCGGCGTCGTTTGTGGCAGAGGAGGTCGGCGCGTGCGGCGGTGGACGGTGAGCGCGCGACGCGCCAGGCAGCGGTGCTCATGGGAAAAGGGAAAGTGTGATGCACGGCGGTCAGAGCATGGGAAAGGAGGCGACGTTTGCCAGTGCTTGCGGAGAAAAGACCGACGGCAAAGACTCAGGCGGCAGAGGTCGGCAAGGCTGGCTTGGGCGCGAGAAAGAAGAAGCGGTGGCGACTGCTGGTGCGCCCGAGGGGACAGAACGGCGGCAACTCAATCATGGCAGCGGCAGACACAACGGTGAAGGCGAGCGTCGGTGCTTGCGACTCGGGCGTGCAGCGGCAGAGGGAGGTTCAGCCGCCGTCGTCTGTCGTGAGGAGAAAAAGCGAGAGAGTCGTCTGCCGCGAGGAGAAAAAGTGAGAGTCGTCTGCCGCGAGGAGAAAAGTGAGAGCCATCTGCCGTGAGGAGAAAAGAAATCGGTGCAGCGGAGAGGATCACGAGAGAAGGGCTCGCGAAAAGAAACTGTCAGCGGAGGAAAGGGGTCACGAGAGAAAGAGGCGTTGGGCGCGGCGGGGGAAAATAAAAGGAGAAAATAGAAAAACTTAGGTTTTCTATTTAAAACTTTAGGTTAATAAAATTTATTAACCCCTCAATACAGATAAACCAAACAGGCCTTGTAAAAACCTATTAACTCTTTCCATATTTAATTCATAAGAACTCCATTTAAATCCAGAATAATTCCGAAAAAAATCATAAAATTCCCTAAAAATCCCAAAAAATTTCCAGGATTATTTCCTTAATTCTTTGGCTATTTAATTTAATATTTTAGATTTTTTGTATTTAACAAAAACTCTATCAAATATTTCATTATCTCAATAAAAAATATATTACATCTCAAATTTCAACATCTTAGACTTAAATAAAAAACCTATTACAATAAAAAAAATCAATTACATTTCAATTTTCATTATATTCAATCAATTTCAGTCGTATTCGGTATTTCCTCCCGTCGTCGTAGTTCTGGATGTTGCCTCTGTTTCGTCTTGGTCTTCTTTGTCACTTTTAATATGTTGGGTTTGACTTGCAGCTTTTGACTAATCATTGAGTAAACATTGTGCTTCCAAATTTTCCGGCCTTAAGCTAGAACGTCTCTCATCCAATGTATTTCCTCCGATACTAAAAGCTTGTTCCATTGCAACCATTGAAACTGTACAAGCTAGAATTTCTTTTACCATTATAGATAAGATTGGAAATATTTGAGTTCTTTGTGACCATCATTTTAGAATGTCGAAGCTTTCTTCATCTGCATCACTAAAATCAAAAGAAGTGATAAAATAATTCTCAAGTTCTTGACTGGAACTTGAGGATCCTCATGGACATTTAGTCCGTTCCCTTAATAACAATTGTGCTTTAGTGTGTTTAGAAGTAATAATACTAGTTGTAGTGGATTGATGTATTTCACGTCCAATAGTTTGTTCACCATATTTAATGTTATATTCATTATAAATATCATGTAAATGAGTTTTAATATTAAACAAAATCAAAGAAATATTAGGAGCAGTTTCGGTAATAGGGCTTAAAGATTCATAATATAATGCTAACATATTTTGCAAACCATCTAATTTAAGTCTAAGATCTAAAACAAAAGCACATAAAAATATTTCAGGAATGTTTAAGAAATATTTTTCCCATTTTTCTTTCATTACATAAATACATTGAGATAAATATATATCATTTGATTGAATATGTTCATTAAAAATACATGCAATATTACAACAATTTGTTAAAACTAAATGTGAAGTTAGATAATAAACACCGGATAATTGGTCACTAGCATCACTAAAAACTTTTAAAATTTCACAAATACTAGTGCATATATTTCATTGATTTGAAAACAAATAAATATCACGTGATTGAACATGTTGATGAAAAAACATACATAATAAATCTTTGTATTCAAAAGTAGATAACAATAATTTGTAAGTAGATTCCAACGAGTTGGGACGTCACGTGCAAACCGTTTAGGCTTCATACCATTTGTTTTGCAAAATTTTCTCCATTCTTTCATAACTTGAGGATGTGTCCAAAAATAATGAATTACACTCCTAATTGGTTGAATATATGATCCTAAATTTTTAAGTCTATCTTGAACACACAAATTTAAAATGTGATATGTACACCTAATATGAAAAAATCTTTCACCTATTGATGATTTACATATATCAATAAGCTCATTAATACTGGAGGTATTTGTACTAGCATTATCAAAAGAAATTGAAAAAATTTTTAGAAGTTACACCATATTCTTCTAAAATAACAAAGATAAGTTGTGAAATATTTTGTGTCGTGTGTGTTTCATTAAAACATCTATATGCTAGCAATCTTTTTTGAATGTTCTAATTATTATCAATCAAATGACAAGTAATACCCATATATGAACAACTTTGCCAATGATCACTCCAAATATCGGAACACAAAGAAACTTTACTGTTTAAACTAAAAAATTCTTTAATCAATTCTTTTTTTTGTTCTAAGACTAATTTTAAAAGTGTACATTTTAGAGTATTTCTTGGGATACGTTTAATAGAAGGATTTGTACTTGTAGAAAGCCAATTTTCAAAAGATAATTTATCACTAAAATTAAAAGAAAGTTGTTCAATCGCAAAAAATTTAGCAGTTTCTTCTCTAAATCTAGATTCGTCAAATTTAAAAAGTTTAGATTCGTTACCCCAACCCGATTGAGAAGAGAATGTTGGAATTTGAGTTTGAGAACGATCGATACCAATTTTCACCGGATGATTTCTCTCCACATGTTGAGTAAGAGTTCCATAACCTTCTCCTTGTTGAAATTTGTAACATTTCAAACAATATTTGCATTTTGCTTGTATATCACCGGAAGGGAGCGTTACTTTATCGAAATGTTTGGTGAAGATATCGGATGTCGGGCGAGGCACTCGAGTTGGTCTTGTAGCCGTAGAACCCGCCATCGTACTGAATGTATTGCTTCTACTTTCTTGACTTTGATGATGATGATGTATTTGATATTCATTACTGGAAATATCAAGATCATAGTCACCGATATCGAATTGAGGTGAATCGCTGCCTTGCTCGAACTCGGACTCGGGTGGTGGTGGCATTATGTTCTTTCCCTTTCCTTTGGCACCGGTCGCACCCTTACGACTTGATTCGGCTCCAGACATTTGTAAAAATATGACTTGAGACTTGAGAGCAAATGAGGCAATGAGAATTAGAGAAGAGAAGTTGTGATTTGTGAAAATATGAAAGGGAGTGGAGGAGAATTTATAGGAAAAAAAGCATTAAAATTTTTTTTACAATGGCAGACCCGTCGGGTCCGGGTCGGGCCGACCCGGCGGGTCGACCATTGCACAACATCCACTATTTCGTGGCCGTTGATCATCAACGACCATGAAATCGTGGTTGTATAATTTTTTTTTAAAAAAAATTAAACAGTTGACTCGTCGGGTCCGATTCGGGCCAACCCGACGGGTCGACCGTTGCACAATGGCCACGAAATCGTGGCCGTTCATTTTTTTTTAACCGGCGATTCAATTTTTTAAAAAACCGTGATCGGATCGCCTATTAGGCGGTCTAGTCATGGGTCCGGGTCAAACCCATTGACTGACCGGTTACTGACCGCTGACCACCCACTGATCGGTCTAACTCTAATCATCATTTGTTTATATACGACCCATTAAAAGTAGATCAAAGCCCATGAAGGAGGCCCAGTATACTGATCTATAATGAGTACAATATCAATACAAGGTTATATGCCCACTTGAGAAAGCTTTGAAGTCCCACGCCATCGTCCTTAACAGCCTCTGAAATGCCAGGCATGCATTATCACCATTATCTTCGCGTTTTCACTCCTCCATTTGTATACGACCTTATTATCTCTCCTCATATATATAAGTTGGTTCCACCTCATACAGAGGGTAATGTTGGGCTATCCAAATTCTTCTCTTCTCTAATTTTTTTCATCCTAATTTCTATTTTGATGTGAGCATAAAGGGGATTAATCAAGAAGTGACATGTCTTGACCCCTTCTCATATATTGACAGATTATGACGGAAGCTCCTCAATCATGTTGGCAGGATATGGAGAACTTGCAACTCTGAAGACTCTTATTTTGAATCGGAACACATTATACACTCAAGCTATAGAATCAACAAACTAAGATACATATGATGTCTCTGTTGTAGCTGATGTGATGGTCGATCAAATCCTCAAACTTAGGAATTAGATAAAAATTACAAGAGAGGAGATGTAACTCCTGGTTAGGAGTAGTAAAGGAGACAAACATGATTTTAATGAGGATGTGAAGGGTATGTATTCATTGCTATCTTAATGAGAATGTGAAGGGTATGTAGTATTCATTGCTATCTTAATGAGAATGTGAAGGGTTTGTATTCATTGCTATTTTAATGTGAATGCGAAGGGTTTATATTTATTGTCACCTTAATGAGAATGTGAAGAGTTGGTTTTCATCCCTATAAATACCCATAAACCTAAGAGTAGGATCACTTTTGGGGCTAGGAAGGAGAAGAGTACTTCAAGAATTTCACCTTTCCTATCGCTTGGAGAATCTCTAAGGATTACTGTAAGTGGACTTATTTTTAGTAAAGAAAAGTTATAGTTTTATATCCTGAAAACTAGTTTCTTTTCAAACTATTATTTTTTTTCTTTTTTCTTTATTGATTAATGTCATAACTGAATCTTTGGGCATTGAAATGATTATGAACTACATGGTAGGGACACGTATCCTGAACACTACTGATTACTGAATTACTACTGATTACTGAACTACCACTGATTACCAACCTCTCCACTAGGAGGGATAATTCTAGAGGATTGATATCAACTTAAGCCTTGAGGAACATGATTATATCTCAGTGTCTGCCTACGTTAATTTATGTTTTACGATAATTGTTATTATACTACTGAAAAACTAATGTCTTTTAATTGTATCTGTGATTTTACCCCCACTTGTTGGGTGATTTTCAAATCACTCACCCCTCACCCATCTCAATTACAAATAAAACGAGAACCAGGAATGAAGTCAAGGATAGAGAGCAAGTCGAGTTCTGGGGATGGTGAACTTACTCTAACTACTGACAAAAAGGACTAGGATTCCGCTGCAATAATGAATTACTAGATTTAAGTGAATGTTAATTAGTCTCGAGTGGTGTAAACAACTTATTGGTTACTTTGGAGTGAAAAGACTCATTTTTATGAAATTTCTGTACTACTGAGGCTGGTTGTTTTCAAGTTAGAGATTGAAAGCAACGTCGATGTCTATTGCTGGACTTGGGGCATGACATTTAAGTGGTATCATAGCCAGGTTATTACATTGGATGTTTTGGGTGTAGGAAAATGTCTAGTGCTACTGATGTGATTAGGCAATTATAGAGGAAGGTCGAGGAACTTAAAAATGCTTTGGAATATGAACGACGGGAGAATGCTGGACTACTAGAATTAAGAGACCACATTCGAGCTGATGTAACAAGATTTGCCTTTTACCAAAATGCTGCTAAAAAACAACTCAAAGATACATACAGGAGTTGCAAGAGGCACAAGAAATAATTGGAGGACTTACTGCTCTCAAAAACTCACTATTAGAGCAAAAACGAGATCTACAACAACAGATGGATAATATCCAGTAGGAGTTCGATGATTACTACCATCAAATGGAGGACCAAGTACTAGAACTTTAAGGTACTATTGAAGTCCTTGGTGATCAAAACGCGGCCTTAATTGAAGTCATTGGGCAACAACAGGGAGGGGGCGATAATGAAGATGAAGGTGAGGAAGAGGAAGCGGATCCCAAAGAAGAGGACCTTATGGAAGAAGAGGATTTAGGAGACAGTGAGATAATAGACTAGTCAAAAGACTAGAGTCTACTTAGTTGTATGAATGGTTTGTACGCAATCTATGTATGTATATATATATATATATATATATATATAACAATATTTGAATGGTATTTTCTACTCCTTCCTAGCATTACATTGTACACCCAACAATTATATTTAGACCATCATGATCTTGTAGGAAATGGTAGGAAGACCACCTCAAGTTAACCGTAACCCAGGCAATGCCTACCCAGGAGAAAACAATAATGAAGCAAGCAGTGGTAGACCACCATCACCAAGAGCACAAGGCCTAAGTCTTGAGGACCTAATGACTATAGCCATGATAGTGGCAACCACACTTCAAGGGTTTATAAATCCCGCTACTAATCAACCACCACCACCAGCCCCTCAGCCCAATGGGACTAAACATCATTATGAGTCTCTTCGGAGGGCAAGAGTTCTGTGCTTCGATGGGAGCTCTGACCCAGACGTCGAGCAAAACTGGTTGAAGGAGACAGAGAACCATCTCGACTGCTTGGACTTCTCCAAGAATTTAAAGTGGAGGTTGTAACCCCATTGCTAGTAGACAAAGCTACAAAATGGTGGGAGAGCATTGCACCTGCCATGGCTGAAAGGGGACCAATCACATGACAAAGGTTTCGAGAAGCATTTTTGAGGCAATATTTTCAACGGCCATACGACTTCAGAAGCTAACTGAATTTGAAAATCTTACTCAAATTTCAAATATGTCAGTAATGGAGTATTCATCCAAGTTCCATGCATTAGGAACATATGCTCCAACCATCATGGCAGATGAGACATTAAAACTCCATCGTTTCAAGAAGGGCCTGAATAGTAGAATCCAATCGGTGCTAGCGGTGGTCGAGCCAAGGGATTTTGAAGAGTTAATGGGGGCAGCAATTCGAGCTGAGGCTGATATTAAAAGGCAAGAAGAGGAGAATAGATTAAAACGACCACACACAAGTCAAAGCTCCTCCAGTAATAGACAAAAGTTCAAAAGGCCAAATATTTCAAACCACCACCCCAATGGACCTACACATCCTCGAATCAACCAGGAGGCCAAGGCATGCCCCACTTGTGGATTTGCACATTATGAGGAGTGTCGCAAGAAGACAGGAGCATGCTTTCGATGTGGACAAGTGGGACATCGTATCATTCAGTATCCCTATCCGGAGCGAAAAGATGGAGGTTCTAGCAATGGTATAGGTACAAAGGTTCAAAGGGATAATAAAGTAACTGCAAATGCCCGTGTATATGCCATAACCCAGGAAGAAGAGGATGCAGCCAATGAGGTCGTGGCAGGTGCCATTCTTATCAGCAATCTACCTGCTTATGTATTGTTTGATTATGGTGCCACACACTCATTTATCTCTAAGAGATTTGCTAGGAAAATAGGGGTTAAACCAGAAAACCTAGAAGAACCTTATAGAGTAGCAACACCATAGAATAAAACTTAAAAAACACACACTTTATATCGGAATTGCAGTGCCCAAATAACAAATCAAGTATTTAGGGATGATCTGATTCAACTTAGCATGGTAGAATTTGATGTAATTTTGGGGATGGATTGGCTAGCTAAATACCATGCATTGGTGGGCTGCCATTCAAAGGTCGTTCGACTACAAACCCCAAATCATGAGGAGATTATTTTTCATGGTAAAGTTAAGGAGCAGAACCCCCTTTTATTCGCTTCTCAAACTTGGAAAGCCATGAAATTTGGGGAGGAGGTATACTTTGCAGTAATAAGCAAAGTCAAAGGAGACTCCGGGCTAAGAATATAAGATATACAAATAGTAAGGGAGTACCCAGATGTTTTGCTGGATGAACTACCAAGAGCACCTCCTGATCGAGAGATTGTATTTGAAGTAATTTAATGTCAAACGCCACACCAATTTCAAAGGCTCCATACCAAATGGCTCCGGTTAAGCTCAAGGAACTCAAGGAACAACTCCAAGAGCTTCTGGATAAGAAGAAAATAAGGCCAAGTGTGTCACCATGGGGAGCCCCAGTGTTATTAGTAAAGAAAAAAGATGGCAACATGCGGTTGTGTATTGATTATAGGGAATTAAATAAGATCACAATTAAGAACAAATATCCTTTACCGAGAATTGATGACCTATTCGACCAACTCAAAAGAGATAAAGTGTATTCAAAGCTCGATCTGAGGTCAAGATGCCATCAATTAAAGATCAAGGGAGAAGATATTTTGAAAACTGCCTTTCGGATGAGATATGGGCATTACGAATTCATGGTAATGCCATTCGGATTAACAAACGCTCCCACGACATTTATGGACCGTATGAATCGTATCTTCAAGCCATTCCTTGATAAGTTTGTCGTAGTATTTATTGACGATATACTCGTCTACACATCAAGTGAAGAAGACCACAAAGAACACCTCCGGCTCACACTCGGAACTCTTCGTGAGAAACAATTATACGCCAAGTTCAATAAATGTGAATTTTGGCTAAAGAGTGTAGCTTTCTTGGGTCATATCATATCGGTAGAGGGTGTATTAGTGGACCCAAAGAAGGTGGAGGTCATATTAGAATGGCCCCAGCCGACGACTGTTACCGAGGTTCGAAGTTTCTTAGGATTAGCCGGATACTATAGGAAATTTGTTGAAGGATTTTCCTCAATAGCCACACCTCTGACCAAACTCTCACAAAAAAATTCCAAGTTCAATAGGGATGAAAAATGTGAAGAGAGCTTTGAGACTTTAAAAAGGAAACTGGCATCAACACCAATATTGGTTTTACCTATCGAAGGCAATAGTTTTATCATCTATAGTGATGCTTCGAAAGGAGGTTGGGATGTGTGCTTATGCAGGATGGTAGGGTGATTGCATATGCATCAAGACAGCTAGAGTTATATGAGCAAAATTACCCCACTCCCGACCTCGAGCTGGCAACAGTGGCCTTTGCTTTGAAAATTTAGCGACACTACTTATACGAGGTCAAATGTGAGATCTTTACTGACCACCAAAACCTCAAATACTTATTTACTCAAAAAGACTTAAATATGAGACAGAGAAGATGGATGAAGCTTCTCAAAGATTACGATCTTACTATCAATTATCATCTAGGAAAAGCCAATAAAGTGGCTGACACCTTGAGTCGTAAGGGTTGTGGAAAGATGATTGTCACCTCAGTGTCGGTCGAACCATGCATATGTGAGAGAATCAAAATCAGCCAAAACAAAGACCCTAAATTGATAAAACTTAAGGCCCAAGCCCAGGATAGAAAGACCTCAGAATTTTACATAGATGATAATGGTGTACTTTGGATGAGG
Source organism: Wurfbainia villosa (assembly GCA_025175895.1). NCBI lineage: Eukaryota > Viridiplantae > Streptophyta > Magnoliopsida > Zingiberales > Zingiberaceae > Wurfbainia > Wurfbainia villosa. The sequence goes on from CM045998.1 coordinate 280,623, forward strand.
GAACGACTATGTGTGCCAGATAATCTCTGAATCGAAGTACTGTATGAGGCACACAAATCTAAATTTATCATTCACCTCGGAAGCACAAAAATGCATAGAGACTTGAAGAAAAACTTATGGTGGAATGGAATGAAGCGAGAGGTAGCAGACTTCGTGGCTAAGTGTTTAGTGTGTCAACAAGTGAAGGCAGAACACCAGCGACCTAGAGGAATCTTACAATCATTAGAAATCCCAAAATGGAAATGGGAACATATTTCCATGGACTTTATTGTAGGGTTACCGAGGTCACACCAGAGTCATGATGCTATATTGGTGATTGTGGATAGGCTGACAAAGTCCGCTCATTGCATACCAGTACGCATGAATTATGATTTTAACAAGCTGGCAAATCTTTATATGGATATCATAGTGCGACTGCACGGAGTGCCAGTGAGTATCTTGTCCGATAGAGAGCCAAGATTCGTGTCTAGATTTTGGAAAAGCTTTCAACAGGCAATGGGCTCCAAAGTGACTCTTAGCACGACTTACCATCCACAAAAGGATGGGCAAATGGAAAGAACAATCCAAACACTCGAAGATATGTTAGGAGCATGTGCACTAGACTTTAGTTCGAATTGGGCTGATCATCTTCCTTTGATCGAGTTTGCTTATAACAATAGCTACCATAGCAGTATCAGGATGGCCCCATATGAGGCACTGTACGGGCGAAAATGTCGATCACCCTTATACTGGGATGAAGTGGGAGAAAAGACCCTTATTGGGCCCGAGCTCATCCAAGCCACTATGGACAAGGTAGAAATTATTCGAGAGAGACTGAAGACAGCCCAAGATCGTCAAAAAAGCTGGGCCGATACAAAAAGAAGGCCCTTAGAACTCGAGGTTGGTGAAAAAGCATATATAAAGGTTTCACCGATGAAAGGTGTCGTGAGATTTGGAAAGTCCAGAAAGTTGAGTCCTAGATATGTAGGACCATTTGAAATCTTAGGAAGGGTTGGCACTCTAGCATATAGATTAGCATTACCCCTTGCTTTATCGAGGGTCCATAATGTCTTCCATGTCTCTCAATTGAGAAGATATATAGTAGACCTAAGTCATATCCTTAATGTAGAACCATTGGTAACTCAAGGGGAATTAAAGGAAAATATGAAGTATGAGGAGGTTTCAATTCAAATCGTGGATTCAAAGGATCGAGTGTTAAAATGAAGGACTCTCATATGTTAAAGTCCAATGGTCCAACCATACCATCAGGGAGGATACTTGGGAAAGAGAAGAGGAAATGCGTAAACACTACCCTCATCTTTTCGAGGTCTAAGATAACTTAAGGTTTGAGAACGAAACTTTTTCATAAGGAGGGAGGGATGTGATGACTGATCAAATCCTCAAACTCAGGAATTAGATAAAAAAATTACAAGAGAGGAGATGTAACTCCTGGTTAGGAGTAGTAAAAGAGACAAACATGATTTTAATGAGGATGTGAAGGGTATGTATTCATTGCTATCTTAATGAGAATGTGAAGGGTTTGTATTCATTGCTATTTTAATGAGAATGCGAAGGATTGATATTTATTGCCACCTTAAATTTGAATGTGAAGAGTTGGTTTTCATCCCTATAAATACCCATAAACCTAAGAGAAAAGGGGCGGGAGAGGGGGGGGTGCATGTAGGATCACTTTTGGGGCTAGGAAGGAGAAGGGTACTTCAAGAATTCCACCTCTCCCATCGCTTAGAGAATCTCTAAGGATTATTGTAAGTGGACTTATTTTTAGTAAAGAAAAGTTATAGTTTTGTATCCTGAAAATTAGTTTCTTTTCAAACTATTACTGTTTTTTTTACTGATTATTGTTTATTACTGATTACTATCATTACTGAATCTTGGGGCACTGAAATGATTATGAACTACATGGTAGGGACACGTGTTCTAAACACTACTGATTACTGAATTACTACTGATTACCGACCTCTCCTCTAGGAGGGATAATTCTAGAGGGTTGATATCAACTTAAACCTTGAGGAACATGATTATATCTCAGTGTCTACCCGAGTTAATTTATGCTTTATGATAATTGTTATTATACTACTAAAAAAACTACTGTCTTTTAATTGTATCTGTGATTTTACCCCCACTTGCTCGGTGATTTTCAAATCACTCACCCCTCACCCATCTCAATTACAGATAAAACGGGAACCGGGAATGAAGTCGAGGATAGAGAGCAAGTCGAATTCTGGAGATGGTGAACTCACTCCAACTACTGACAAAAAGGACTAAGATTCCGCTGTAATAATGAATTACTAGATTTAAGTGAATGTTAATTAGTCTCAAGTGGTGTAAACAACTTATTGGTTACTTACTTACTTTGGAGTGAAAAGACTTGTTTTTATGAAATTTCTGTACTACTGAGGCTGGTTGTTTTCAAGTTGGAGATTGAAAGCAACGCCGATGTCTATTGCCAGACTCGGGGCGTGACAGCTGAGATTATGAGAAAAGTTATGAGAAAAAACAAGAAAAGATAAACTTGTCTCACAAGGAATATCTTTTGTAGTATCTCAGGGAATGTGCACTTCATTCTCAATGTTAAAAAGCCTACACGACATCGAGAAGAAAGTCAAGTCATTGTGCAAGGAGGAAAATTCTTTTTACAGATGATATTCATTATGATCACCTGGTCCCAGTTTTTCAGTGAAATGGTGTCCACATCTGCAGTAAACCATGCTTCCATTCTACATATATATACCACTGAAGTACCTCATATTCTAACCCCTCTTGCCTATATAGGTAGAGAAAGAGAGAGCACATTAGTCAACCACTCTCCGGCAAGCACCATATACCAATAACTAGATATTTGACAAACCTAAGGTCTTGATTTTTGTCCAAAACAATGGAAATAGCTTGCAAGAGAGACATATTAAGAGCATTTTCAACTCTTGCTTTCTCTGTCTGAGACATTCAAAAATAATACGTTCGTTATCTCATTGCAAAGAAGACAACATAGATACGATCACTTGAATAATTTAATCTAAATCATTGACAATTACCTCTTTGAGAATTCTCTCAAATGTTTCTCCCACCTTTATCACCACCTGCTGTGGGATATGGTTCCCATCTTTGCCAAAAAGTGCATAACTGCATACACCATTAACAAGATCATTGGATCATTTAGGAAAACTCCCCACATTCAAAAAGACATATTGTATGTGAATAATTAACTACCAAGAAACAGTGTTCATATAACAACTAATCTCCAAAAATAAAATGCACAGATCTATTATAACCAATAAAAATTTAAGATAAAGGAGTAAAATTATTCACATGACTCATATATAAAGTAGCCTTCTGAACTTAAAAATGTTATGCATCGGAGAAAGCCAACAAGCGCATTTTCTCATTAGTAGGCACCATCAAAATCTATTGAAATGTATATGTGCACCTCAATAGTCCTCTTAACCCATTTCAGGTATTGATACTGTAAAATATGAAAAAAAAAATTTATTATTATGGATTAACCCCTTTAACTAATTGGGTTGATTAATTAAATTGGGCTCAATAAGTGGAATTGGGCTGGTATGGGGCTTGGGCTGGAATTGGGCCTGGGCTAGTATTGGCCTTGGGCTGAAATCGGGCTTGATTTGTCTTAGATTAAATGGCCCAACCAGCTGAGCTAAACCCAACTAGATTGGGTTTGGATTGGACTGGGTTAACCGGATCAATTGAAAGGCATTTAAAATGCCGGCCGAACGCTGATCAGCATTCCATCGCGATCCCGTTTCCATCTCCCCTTCGCCTCATTCCGCGCCCGCGAGTCGCTGCCGGATTCCGAGCGCCGGCGTCGGTGAGAGCCGCCGACAAAGACCGCTTAGTAGCCGATCTCCGCCGAGGTCGATAGGTGCGCCGCCATAAAGGGGTGTTTGCCGGCTTCTTCGCCGACGGACGGCAGGCGGCGCCGCGACGGTGAGCTAGCCGAAAGGTAAGGATCGATCATCCCCTTCCCTTTCCGAGTGGAGATCTGGATTTTTGGGTTGTTTTTAGCTCAGATAGGGGTATTGCGGATCGAGCCGGGCTGGTTCTGGAGCGAGCCAAAGGGGGGGAAAAGCCGTCCGCCGTCGCCGAGCTTAGGGATCGAGTCTGATCTTCGCCAGAATCGTGGGATGAGTAAGGTGGATTTCCGGTGGAGTGCAGAGTTCGGGATTTGAATTGGGATTCCATCGGGAGCAGCCGAAAAATCCGACAGAGGTCTAGAACTAGTAAGCTTTATTACCGTGTATTGTTCGATCTTGTTGGCTTGTTTATGGATGTTGATTTATGCTATGGATTTGGGAATCGGAACTGTGGGGTTGGACGATTACGGTAATTGTTTTGATACGGGTTGAATTCGGTATTAATGCTCGATTAATACTAGTGGATATTTGACATGTCTGAATCTGGGAGATTTTAAGATATTGGATGATATTGGTTATATATTGTTAGGAAGATGATGATTGGGTTAAACAAGGGAAAAAGAATACGAATATAAATGAGTTAGTATTTTATTCGTAAAAGTATCGGTGATTGTACTTAATCGTAAATTGTTACTATTGTGCAGGTTTGGGATAATGGAGGTGTTCGTGGTCGTGAAGATTATACGAGCTTCATATCAAGTGGGTAATATCTACCTGGTCCGGTAGTTTTGATCAAATTCTAGTGCATGATCTTGGATTTATGTTTATACCTGTTTACCTTAAATCCACTCTTATTTAATCATATACTTGTACTGCCTTTGACCTTTGAGATATACTCTGTTACCTCATTGCTTATCTAGCATGGATAGGAACTATAAACCCTATTATGTGTTAGATGATGGATGTTCAGTAAGTACAAGTGGCCAGAGTTAGCTTTGTGACTTCAGATTGGGTTACTGTGTTACATCACTAGGGTTAGGTGATGGATTGGGTTATGGAGTCGATCGTTGTATCGTACACATATTAGTTGTGCATCTATGGTGGATTTAGTTGTCTGTGCATAGATAAATGTGTGTGGTTGTCAGTATGTGGTTACGGACTAGAGGTCCTAGCATGATTGTATATCCATTATGGATCGTATATCTGTGTATGGTTATATGGATGGTCGATAGTATCTCGCTACTGACTAGAGGTCTTAGCGTGGTTGACTGTCAGATGAGTATGACTCTTTGTACGATAGAGAGAGTCTTGTGGATTGTAGTCCTTGCATAGTTGACTTTGGTTGACAGACTCCCATGGGATAGGGAGTGAGGCGAGGATACATGTATGGAGCTACGATCATTACATTTGCATGCATGACGACCGGGTCTCCTTGTGGATGAGACGGTCGTCTCATCCGCCTCCCGCCACTGGGGTAGTGGTAGCAGGTTGAGGGCAGAGCATCGATGTGCGCGCCTACCACTATGGATGGTGGTAGCTGGAGATGCGCACCTGGCCACTGTGCAGAGTGGTGTTAGCACTCGCCCACTATAGACGGTGGTTGTGTGACGTGCAGTTGTCCTGTGTGCGGCATTTGTCTACTCATGGGTAGGGACAGCGTGGCTTGCAGCAGGGGCCCCTAGGAGTAGTTAGCTTTTTACGCTTATACGCTACTCAGTCATACTACCCAACTCGGCCACCGAGAGTGGTGGCACCGAGTCGGGCTAGTTGTCATTTGTCGTGACACCTCGCCACTGGGGTCGTGGGTCGACGGGTCAGACAAAGTGACTATGCATATGCATATGCACCGATATATATGTATGCATGTATTTGATATATGTTTTACATATGCCTGTGAGATGCTGCATTTGATTGAGCTATGATTGTTGCACATACTTGTACATCATGATACATGTCATTTGCATTTTATATACTGTTATGTGTTGAGCATGATATATGTGTTTGTCCTGACTGATGTATGCATTTGATTAGCGTCATGTCATAGTGTGGTATGGACCGTTGTTATTACAGTGATCATATATTATTCATATGTCGCGTATTAGTCGTATGAGATCGACTTAGTATATTATACGGGTTATGTTATTGTATATCCGCTCGTGATGATATAGCTTATGGTGCATGCATCGCGTGCACGCTGGTACATTACTTCATGTTCAATTGATCACTTAGTATATACATCGAGTATGACTTTCATCAGAGTTACTTGTTATTAGATTGATAGATCGTATGTCTATTGACTCATGTCAGATACGTAGATCTTCACATGTATACTTGTAGATCTATCCTTATATATGTTCATGCACTTTCTATATATTACCCCGAGTTTATACTCACCACCTGGACCCTCGGGCTTCGTCGCCTGCATAATGTAGAAGATTCCTTGACATTCTGAGCTCGCCACCGATCCCATCTCACACCGACGAATGGATATGTTTTCCGTGTTGTTGTATCCTTACGGATTGTTGGTTTGGGTTTTTCCTCGTATTGTTTCCGTGATTTGTGATATACGGACATATTGTATGTATTTGGTCTTTGATTCGATTCATTATGATTTTTGTCGTGTCAAGTCACCCGAGTGCATGGGTCTCAGTATCTTGTTGATCCGTTTGTATTGTTCAGTTTTAGTACGTTTGATATGTTGATATTTGTGTATATCATATTGTTTGTGGGCCTACGCCTTGTATTAACTCCGATATGTTGCCACGCATAGGAGATGTCGTCCGCTTACTTTTCTCGCATACTCGGGCGTGACAATTTTATTGGTATCGTGAGCCCTAGGTCATAAGTCCATTTTCGGATTTTATTTCGTTCGGTCATCGAGTTTTGCTTTACTCGGTTTTGGTTTCGTGAGTTATGGGATCTGGCTGTTGCGGACATCTCCGAGCTACAAGGATTAAGGTATGTTAACTGTTATTACATATCCTTCTGTTGGCTATACATTTAGTTGCTTATAACATGGATGACTTGTAGGATATTGGTTAGTATTCGTAACCATGGTTTGAGTTGGCCACGGGAACGATATGTTGAGGTTATTAGATATGTACCTGCTATCGAAAAGGTAATTACCTTTGAGAGCCGACTGATACCGAGTCGGAAAGCAGGGATTAGGTAGTCACATCGCTTGTGGAGATTAAGGATTACGGTCCTAAGATTTTCACTAATTATGTTAGTCAGATCATTACCTATTGGGTAATGGACAAGCGAGTATACTATTGCTGATGCAGATAGTAGAGGATTAGTTTGCGGTGTTTCATAGGGATTTTGATCCCCGGATTGGTCGTTCTAGGTTGTATGACGTTGAGGGTACTTTTGAGTACTTAACTCGTGTTATACATAGGAAGCTAAGTTAGTTGTATACCATTATCTGGATTTAGCCAGTAATTGGTGGAAGATATAGGAAATAACCTACGGGAAATCACACATCACTTGGCCACGGTGTGGTGATGTTGTGAGAGAGTATTTTCCCACATTATCTTCTTTGACTCATTGTCAGGGAATTCTTGGGCATCGAGTAGGGTGATCGTTTGGTTACGAAGGTACCATGCAGAGTCGTTAGACTTGCGAAGGTTACGACTATTTAATAGCCCAAGAATGTGATTGGGTTGGTTTTGGCCACCCACGGGTTATCGGATGACATCTTGATCATGATATTTGGATCTTCTATTAGATCCTACCGGAAGTCCTGAGACCGAGTCATGTGTATAGAAATGACTTCGTAGCAAGTGTTTTGAGAGTTGGAGATTTGATAAGCAGACATTGCAAGTCAAATTATTGGAATCCGAAGCCTCCAAATGTTGGATAAATGGAGCGAGATTTAAAGTCATGAGTCACGAGCGACTATTGGAGAGTTTTCCGATCATAGAAGACCGATTGCAGATTGTCAGCAGCTTCTCATGTTTATCAGCAAACTCAGAGGAAAGACTCCGAAAGGAGATTATGTGTGTGCAGTGCGAGTTACGACGAGACACAGAGCCAGATTATCCGATGGACCATTGTATTTGTTTCTACTATAAGCGGCCGGTATCTATGAGGAGGGTATGTACTTTGAAGACTCAGTGGAAGACTATGGATGATGCTTTCGAGCGGATGATCCACAACCTCGAAAGTCGATATCATTACAGAAGATTGGTTTATCACATCAGCGGCGATCTACTACCTCAGATATAGTTGAAGCTCTTAGATACTTTCATCCGGAAGAAGCAAGTTACTCAGCAGTATCAGCCGAAGACATCTCAGAAGACTCAGACGTTCAGACAACAATTGTACCTTCTCAGATGACAGCAACAGTTACCTTCCCAGGCGGGATTATGATTTGTTCAGAGGAGAGAGATTTTACGATGAATGATCTATCTATGCAGATTCTCGATGCGTACTGCACTTTCGCAGTTGGAGCGTGCTACGATGTTGACAATTCTTCAGTATTTTACAGCCGGATGTGTATCTTTTGCCAGTACAACAGTGTTTATCATCTCCATTGCAGTTGTTTCAGTTTGTACCTTCATTTTCAGTAGTTGATTTCAGTTCCTCCATGATAGTCTTTGCATCTACATGAGCTCAGCCATCCCAAACAAATGTTCGACAAGTTTACATGATTACTCGAGAAGAATTATAGAAGACCGAAGGATCGGTCCTTCGGGGTATTACTTTAGGTTATACTATTTGCAGATATATCGAGAGATACTGGTAGTTTACAGGTATCTTTGTCTAGAACATTCTTGGATAGGGTTCGAAGGGTTCCTATCGACTGGTGGTTGGTGATTTTCTCTACCGTTTGGTGAGATGTTGATCAACAACCAAGAAGGCAAGGGATACCCTTAGCCCTTGCTAGACATACCTCCACTATGGACATATCCTTACGGATAGTTGGATTGTTTGAGCGTTAGTATACTAGGACTCTCGGATGTACGTATAATCCGAGAGTATGCGGATGTAGTTACGGATGAACTCTCGAGCTTGCCACTGCATGGGGAAGTGGAATATGCGATTGAGGTGATTTCGGGAACAGTCCTGATATTGGGGACCTCATACCAGGAGATGATTTTATGGGTATCAGTGTTGCTAAACACTAGGGGAGATTTATCTGCCTCAGTGTTTCTTCTTGGGAATACTTGTAACTCTTTGTTAGAAGAGAGTCAGACCTTGAGTTTATGCATCGATTATCGATGATTGGAATGCAGTAATTGGGAAGGAGTATCCTTCGTTGTGGATAGAGGATCTGTTAGATCAGCTAAATGACACCTGTGTATATCCTAGGGTTGGTCTACGACTGGAGGTTTGATATTGTAGTGACTTAGTGTCATACAATTATCATTGTCGGTGTGATGATTGAGTTATTATTAGCGTGGAGAAAAAGGATGCAGGTGTATAGAGCTGATTGATAATGTTTTTAGACTTATCGATGATTTAGTCGTTCATGGATTTGAGGAATCAAGTACTCTTGGAGTATTTGAGATCGATTGTCATCATATCTGTGGAGGATATATTTATGGATATATTTCCAATCTTGAAGGAAGTTGTGGTTTCTTTAGATTGATTTGGTATTTACCAGAGATAAGGATGTTTTAGCGATACTGTATCGCCGACTTGTTGGACCAAGGTACTATACCGCTGATTTGTTGGACCAAAAAGGTGATGGAAATCACCTGGTCGGAAGTTGGGAAGCTAGGTTTCAAGGCCTAGAAGGTGACTGACTTTTGGGTCAGTGTTAGTTAATCTGTTCGATATGGATGGAAGGGTATTATATGCAGATGCATCATTTCAGGGATTAGGAGCGATCCCGATGCAGTTGAATGAGACGTATATTATGTGTATGCTAGTTGAGAAACTAGCGAGATTAGTCATTATAGTCTTCCAGTTCCTTTCAGTTCTGGGTGACAGAGTGAATTTTGGACATTAGATTAATTTCTCTTGTGAGAATAAATCTCCGTCTCTGGGAAGGATAGTGGTTCCTAGAGTTGCATTCGATTTAAGAAGAGTTGTTACAGGAGACTCTTCATTCGTGAGTGATGATTTATTCGGAGTGTATCCGAAATTAGTGAGTATTGAGACGTTCATGTTGGTGGAACGATATATGGGACATGATTGATTTCGTAGCTTGATGTTGGGTATGCCAACAAGTGAAGGTGAAATATTATGATCGGTAGGGTTACATACCGTGATGAAGTGGGAGCCTAGTACGTTAGACTGTGTTGGAAGATTATCTAGAATTCGGAAAGGACTTGATAGGATTTGGGTAATCGATGATCGATTAGCTAGGTTCGCTCATTTTCTTCCGAGCCGTAAGATGGACTCCGTTGGATCGCTTGATGGAATTATATCCATGGGGCATCCTTGGGTATCATTTCTGATAGTGATTCATGATTCACCTTACGATTCTGGCAAAGTTTCCCATCGGTTACGGGTATAGAGCTCCATTCTGGTACCGCTATTGACCACTTAATATGGGTGGTTGAGAGCGTATAAGAGCTGGAATATAATATTCGAGCTCAGTACTCCGCTTAGTCACTTGAAGTGTGACTTTGCTCCGGATACTTGAGATGGTTGTTGTGACATCTCGTACTTGTACATGAGTCGGAAATTTGGGGACCAAATTTTTATAAGTGGGGGAGAATGTAAAATATGAAAAAAAAAATTATTATTATGGATTAACCCCTTTAACTAATTGGGTTGATTAATTAAATTGGGCTCAATAAGTGGAATTGGGCTGGTATGGGGCTTGGGCTGGAATTGGGCCTGGGCTAGTATTGGGCTTGGGCTGAAATCGGGCTTGATTTGTCTTAGATTAAATGGCCCAACCAGCTGAGCTAAACCCAACTAGATTGGGTTTGGATTGGACTGGGTTAAGCGGATCAATTGAAAGGCATTTAAAATGCTCAACGATCGACAGATTCCATCGCGATCCCGTTTCCATCTCCCCTTCGCCTCGTTCCGTCGCTCCGCGGAGTCGCGTCGTCGGATTCCAGAGCGTCGGCGTCCGGTGAGAGCCGCTCGACAGCGCCGCCTAGTAGCTGATCTCCGGTCGGAGGTCGATAGGTGCGTCGCCGTAAAGGGGTGTCGGCGTTTCCTTCGCTCGACGGGACGGCAGTGCGGGCGCCGCGACGGTGAGCTAGCCGAAAGGTAAGGATCGATCATCCCCTTCCCTTTCCGAGTGGAGATCTGGATTTTTGGGTTGTTTTTAGCTCAGATCGGGGTATTGGCAGTGATCGGAGCTGGTTGGTTCGGTGAGCAGCCAAAGGGGGGAAAAGATGGTATCGTCAGCGAGCTAGGGATCAGAGCTCCGATCTTCGCCGGTAATCAGGGGATGAGTAAGGTGGATTTCCGGTGGAGTGCAGAGTTCGGGATTTGAATTGGGATTCCATCGGGAGCAGCCGGAAAAATCCGACAGAGGTCTAGAACTGGTAAGCTTTATTACCGTGTATTGTTCGATCTTGTTGGCTTGTTTATGGATGTTGATTTATGCTATGGATTTGGGAATCGGCTGTGGGTTGGACGACAGAATTGTTTGATACTGGTTGAATCTAGCATTAATGCTCGATTAATACTAGTGGATATTTGACATGTCTGAATCTGGGAGATTTTAAGATATTGGATGATATTGGTTATATATTGTTAGGAAGATGATGATTGGGTTAAACAAGGGAAAAAGAATACGAATATAAATGAGTTAGTATTTTATTCGTAAAAGTATCGGTGATTGTACTTAATCGTAAATTGTTACTATTGTGCAGGTTTGGGATACGGAGCAGGTTCGTGGTCGTGAAGATTATACGAGCTTCGTATCAAGTGGGTAATATCTACCTGGTCCGGTAGTTTTGATCAAATTCTAGTGCATGATCTTGGATTTATGTTTATACCTGTTTACCTTAAATCCACTCTTATTTAATCATATACTTGTACTGCCTTTGACCTTTGAGATATACTCTGTTACCTCATTGCTTATCTAGCATGGATAGGAACTATAAACCCTATTATGTGTTAGATGATGGATGTTCAGTAAGTACAAGTGGCCAGAGTTAGCTTTGTGACTTCAGATTGGGTTACTGTGTTACATCACTAGGGTTAGGTGATGGATTGGGTTATGGAGTCGATCGTTGTATCGTACACATATTAGTTGTGCATCTATGGTGGATTTAGTTGTCTGTGCATAGATAAATGTGTGTGGTTGTCAGTATGTGGTTACGGACTAGAGGTCCTAGCATGATTGTATATCCATTATGGATCGTATATCTGTGTATGGTTATATGGATGGTCGATAGTATCTCGCTACTGACTAGAGGTCTTAGCGTGGTTGACTGTCAGATGAGTATGACTCTTTGTACGATAGAGAGAGTTTTGTGGATTGTAGTCCTTGCATAGTTGACTTTTGGTTGACCAGGACTCCCCATGGGATAGGGAGTGAGGCGAGGATACATGTATGGAGCTATGCATCATTACATTTGCATGCATCTTGACGATCGGTCTCCTTGTGGATGAGAGGTCGCAACATCGTCACCATCCCGCCACTCGGGGTAGTGGTAGCAGGTGGTGAGGGGCAGAGCATCGATGCGCGCCGGCCACTATGGATGGTGGTAGGGAGATGCGACCGCCAGTCGAGTGGTGTTAGCACTCGCCCACTATAGACGGTGGTTGTGTGACGTGCAGTTGTCCTGTGTGCGGCATTTGTCTACTCATGGGTAGGGACAGCGTGGCTTGCAGCAGGGGCCCCTAGGAGTAGTTAGCTTTTTACGCTTATACGCTACTCAGTCATACTACCCAACTCGGTCACTCGAGAGTGGTGGCAGCTGGAGTCGGGCTAGTTGTCATTTGTCGTGACACCCTGGCCACTCTGGGGTCGTGGTTGGACGGGTCCGCAGACAGTGACCATGCATATGCATTGCTGATATATATGTATGCATGTATTTGATATATGTTTTACATATGCCTGTGAGATGCTGCATTTGATTGAGCTATGATTGTTGCACATACTTGTACATCATGATACATGTCATTTGCATTTTATATACTGTTATGTGTTGAGCATGATATATGTGTTTGTCCTGACTGATGTATGCATTTGATTAGCGTCATGTCATAGTGTGGTATGGACCGGGTTGTTATTACAGGTGATCATATATTATTCATATGTTGGCGTATTAGTCAGGTATGAGATTGACTTAGTATATTATATGGGTTATGTTATTGTATATCTGTCAGGATGATATAGCTTATGGTGTTGCATCGTCAGCACGCTGGTACATTACTTTATGTTCAGTTGATCAGTTTAGTATATACATTGAGTATGACTTTACTGTAGTTACTAGTTATTAGATTTGGATATGACTGTATGTCTATTAGACTCATGCTGTATACCTGTAAATCTTCACATGTATACTTGTAGATCTATCCTTATATATTGTTCATGCACTTTCTATATATTACCCCTGAGTTTATACTCACCACCCTCGACCCTCGGCCTCTGGCCGCCAGATAACGTAGAAGATTCCTTGACGCTCGAGTCCCATGATCCCATCTCACACCGGACGAATGGATATGTTTTCCGTGTTGTTGTATCCTTACGGATTGTTGGTTTGGGTTTTTCCCTGTATTGTTTCCGTATTTGTGATATACAGACATATTGTATGTATTTGGTCTTTGATTCGATTTCTGTTATGATTTTTGTCGTGTCAAGTCACTCCGGAGTGCACAGTTGGTCTTTGTATCTTATTGATCTGTTTGTATTGTTTCCGCTGTGTTTAGTACGTTTGATATGTTGATATCTGTGTATATCATATTGTTATTGTGGACCTACGGACCTTGTATTAACCCGATATGTTGCCACACGCAGGGAGATGTCGTCTGCTTACTTTTTCTACTGCATACTCCCTGGCGTGATGATCGCAACAGACCTCATTTGGTGTGGGAGTTTTATTCCCAATAACATAGGATATTTTTCCTCTGGGAATAGGAAAATTCATGATAAGTTAGCATATGATTCATGGGGAGGAGTATAAATGTGATGTGAAGTGGGACACAGCATTAAAAAGTCATGTGAGAAATGAAATTGTATCTTTTTCTTCAAGCATTAATTAAATATAACTAAATAATGTATCAAATTAACAATATGGAAAGAGAAAATAACATTAAATGAGGCATTATGCAATGGACAAGAAGTTGCAATCCTTGAAATTCCTGGTCCTCCACCAATCACAATAACCGAAGGTGAAGAAGTTTGTTGTCTCTCAATTTGCAAATTGAGACATTAGAAGACCTGGGGAACATTGGACAAAAGTATGCGAATAAATGAGCTATCCATCAACAAAGAACCACAAGAGATAATTGGAAAGAGGAAACAACAACATATAAGACGAAATGTTCATTGACTGATTCACTACTACATAGTACTACCTATATCTAACAGTTGCTCTCGCACTAAGCAAAGATGAAGTATGGCAAAAAAAATTTTACAAGATCAAGCCAACTTTAAATGAAACCGCACAGTCATGCAAACCACTAATTTGTCTTGACAGAATTATCACATGCTAAGACCAAGCAAGGAAGCATTACTAAGTATGCCAACTCTGCACTACAAAAATAGTGAAATGTACGACTCAAAATACAATGATTTGCAAATGACTTATAATATGTATGGTTTCAAATTTAAATTGTATTGTGATTGTAGTTGTGCTGTTTTTTATGAACTTAGAGCATCAATCAACATGATTTTCCTATACTTCCTTGTCCTTGAGGCATTATTACCTTGAATTAAAAAAATATATATTTATCTCTCTTCAAATAAATTAACATTTAGCACACAACTTAACTCTAGGGACTTAACACTATCAACAATGCCAAAGGTATAGGTAAATAGAAGTCCAAATCAAACTTTAAAATATAAGATGTTGAGCAGTTCATGCAACTTGATTCTACACCCATCTAAACTATTGTTCATCATTCACCTTTTTCCATGTAACTCTGTAGAGAATATCTATACTTTTATTAGATTCTCATCTAATACAAAATGACTCCAAAGAACTACTAAATTCCATTGTAATTATAACAAGAGAAAGTTTGAATCTCATTCCTGAAGGATGTAATATGTAGAGTTTGAATCTCATTCGTGAAGGATGTAAAATGCTGGAGATTATACTGTCAATATAATAAAAAATACCTGAGTTGACAAAAATATTTATGTAAAAAGAAGTAAAGAAAATTTATAAAAAAGACAATCTAATGCACGAAACTTCTGTCAATATAATACAAGATTCGAGAGGAGGATCTCTTATATGTAATCTTATCTTATTTTGTAAGAAGTTATTTCTGTAATTCAAATCCGTGACCTCAATTGTAAAATATGAAAAAAAAAAAAAAAAAATTTAACCCTTTAATTAATTGGGTTTAATTAGTGGACTAATTGGGTTGATTAGCTAAATGGGCTAATGGGGTTAATTTTCTTGTTGGGCTGAAATTGGGCTTGATTGAAATTGGGCTTGGGCTGATTGGGCCGAATGGGCTGAGCTGAACCCAAATCGGGTTAGGGTTGGGATTTGGTTGGGTTAACCGAATCACCCGAACCGCTTGCAAATCACCCAAATCAGATCGCGGAAACCATTTTTCTCCGCGATCGCCGTCTTCCCTTCTCCGCGATTCTCTTCCTCTCTTCACCGCGCGATGCCCGTTCTTCCGTCGCGAGCCTTCTCCCAAGCCTGAGATCGAGCGCAGCTCCTCGCCGTCGCCACACCCGAGGGGTGCCGCCGCATCGTCGGTGGCTAAGCTAGCCATCCCGCGATCCCCGATTCCTTTGTTCGCCGATCGCAGCAGCTTCGCCGTCGGCACCTCCTCATCCTCGTCGCCGCGCGTTCTTTCTCCCGATTCCACACCGAGCTCCAACCACCTCCTTCAATAGAGCTCTTCTTCTCACAAGGGTTGCCATCGTGATCGCCGCCGCGACTCGTCACCGCTAAGTCGCCGAGCATCCGCAGCAGCCACCGATGATCTACCATCACGACGCCGAGCTCACCGCCTCGCCGCCTGTCGTCGCAACATATGAACACCACGAGCCTGCTCGCAGCCGAGGTTGGTCTCGTGGTGTTGCTCTCCGCTTCGCCATCGCCACACCGGATTTCCTCGTAAGTGTTTTTGAGCCGTGATTTCTCCGTGAACTAGGCAATAGGGGAAAACGATTGTCGGTGGAGAATCGAGCTCGGTAAGTTTGGTTTGCTTTATGAATTGTCAGAGATTATGTGTATTCGTGATGTGTCGATAGCTTCACAGCAACCTCCAGCATCATCCATACAGTTTTTGCGATTCCCCTATTTTTGTGAGCTTAATCAGGTTGTGACAGTGGGATTGCTTGTTTCTAATCTCGCCAATTAACCAAGTGTCGTGGTTCATATGGTTGTGAGGATTAAAAGAATTGAGTTTCTTGTAAATCCAAATTGGTGATGGATTGGGAAGGAAGGTAATATAAGTAATGATCCGGATCTGGTGTCTTAACTTGTGATTTTAGGTGATGAAGATGATATGAGTAGGGCTTTCCTTATTGGAATTGATTATGCAGATTGATACCCTAAGCTATGATCAAGATGTTGTGCAGTGGAAGCTAAACTTGGTGGATTTTGGATTTGGAATACTTTAGGAAGGTATACTATATCTGTAGTTGATGTTGTAGTTAATTGTTGATTATTAGTTGTGAACGTAGTAGATGTATGTACTTGCTAATTAAATTGGTAGGTATGTTCATGATGTTAAGGTGTATCAGATTGGGATAATCGAGTTTCTAACTTGTATTCGAGGAAAGAATGTGGATATAGAAATGTAGTAGTTAACCTGTATATTTGTTAGGTGTTAGAACTTAACTGTAGTTGCCATTATATGCAGGTTTGGGATACGAAGCAGGTCCACGACCGGGAGGATTATTTGAGCTTCGTATCAGGTGGGTAATATCTACCTGGTCCGGTAGTTTGATCAACTCTAGTGCATGATCTTGGATTTATGTTTATACCTATTTACCTTAAATCCACTCTTATTTAATCATATGCTTGTACTGCCTTGACCTTTGAGATATAAACTCTGGTACTTCATTGATTATCTAGCTCGGCTAGGAACTATAAACCCTATTATGTATTAGCCGATATGATGTTAAGTACATGTGGTTAGGGTTATCTTTGTGACTTCAGATTGTTTATCAGATTACATCACTAGGGTTAGGTGATGGTTTAGATTATGGAATCGATTGTTATATCATATCCGTATTAGTGGTGCATTTATAATGGATCTAGTTGTCTGTGCATAGATAATTGTATGATTGTCAGTATGTGACCAGGGACTAGAGGTCCTAGTGTGATGGTATATCCATTAGGATTGGTGTCTGTATATGGTTATATGGACGGTCGATTGTATCTTGCTACTGACTAGAGGTCTTAGCATGGTTGACTGTCAGGTGTGTATGACTCTCTGTGTGATAGAGAGAGTCTTATGGATTGTAGTCCTTGCATGGTTGACTTTCAGTTGACTAGGTCTCCCCGTGAGTTAGGGAGTGTCAGGATTTGTGTGTGAGCTATGCATCATTACATTTCATGCATGCCGACGACCGGGTATGCCTTGTGGTTGAGACGGTCGTCCATCCCGCCTCCCGGCCACTCGGGGTAGTGGTTGCGTGGTCGAGGACAGAGCATTGTGCGGCGTGCCGCTTCTCGGCCACTAGGGATGGTGGTAGCCGGAGATGCGACTGCCACCGCTGAGTGGTAGTTAGCGACTCACCCACTATAGATGGTGGTCGCGATGTGCAAGAGTCCCGGGTGCAAGGCTCGCCTACTCATGGGTAGGGACGAGCGGTTAGCGAGGGGACCCCGTGTGAGTAGCATATAGCTCTACGGCGGCTTAGCTATCGTTTCATACTACCCAACCGGTCACTCGAGAGTGGTGGCCCGAGTCGGATAGTCGCCATGTCGCGGCCACCCAGGCCACACCGGGTAGCGAGTTAGTACGCAGGCATGACCATGCATATGCATCATTGATATATATGTATGCATGTATTTGATATATGTTTTATATATGTCTGTGAGATGCTGCATTTGATTGAGCTATGATTGTTGCACATGCTTGTACATCATGATACATGCCATTTGCATTTTATATACTTATGTGTTGAGTATATATATATGTGTTTGTCTCCGACCGATGTATGCATTTGATTAGTGTCATGTCATATGGTATGGACCGTTATTACGTGATCATATACCGCTCATATGTCGCGACGTCGTATGGATCGACTTAGTATGTTGTATGGGTTATGTTATTGTAAATCTGTTCAGGATGATATAGCTTATGGTGTTGCAGACCGTCAGGTATGTTGGTACATTACTTTATGTTCAGTTGATCAGTTTAGTATATACATTGAGTATGACTTTACTGTAGTTACTTGTTATTAGATTTGGATATGACTATATGTCTATTGGAATCATGTCAGATACCAGAGATCTTCACATGTATACTTGTAGATCTATCCTTATATGTTGTTCATGCACTTTCTATATATTACCCCGAGTTTATACTCACCACGGACCCCGGGCTTCGTCGCCCAGATAACAGGTAGAAGATTCCTTGGACGTTCGGAGCTCCGCCAGCTGATCCCATCTCACACCGGACGAATGGACCTGTTTTCCGTATTGTTGTATTACTATGGATTGTCGTTTTGTGGTTTTAACCTGTATTGTTTCCGTATCTGTGATATACGGACGTATTGTATGTATTTGGCTTTCGCTGTTGCTTCTATTATGTTTCTTGTTGTGTCAAGTCACTCCGGAGTGCACAGTTGGGTCATTGTATCTTGTTGATCTGTTTGTATTATTTCCGCTGTGTTTATTATGTTTGATATGATGATATCTGCGTATATCATATTGTTGTTGTGGGCCTACGGGCCTTGTATTAACCCGATATGTTGCCACATACAGGGGAGATGTCGTCCGTTTGTTTTTCGGTACGACATACTCTCGGGGCGTGACATCAATATCACACGATAATAATTTTATCAGTACATCAAAGTTTCCCTTCAAGTAAAGAAAATTTACAAATCTACAAATGTAACACCCCCCTAGTCTTTCCACTCTTGCCAAGGGAGATGTCACTACTTTACTGTCTTTATCTTTAATTCATGCAATATGCTAACAACTAAAATAATCATAATGACCTTTACATCACTTAAACAATATCAAACATGACATAAGAAACTAAAAATCTGATTTAGACATCTGCACTTAGGATCTTTTACTTCCACTGTTCCGTCGCCACACACACCCAGCACTTCATCCGCCATGCCACCTTACTGAAGCTTTTCTTTACCTTTATCTGCAGTATAAGGAAATGCAAACTATAAGCAATAATGCTTAGTAAGTACTTTCTATGCTCACAAAAGCATGCACTGTATGAAATCATGCAACTAGTTCTCTTACCCTTGATACATTGATACACATGCAAGCACAACTGGAAATCATAATTCTGAATACATGTCTCTTGTATAAACCATGCTCTTAAGTATTTTAAAACTTATAAACAGTGCATCTGAACTGAAATGATTAACTTTGAAAATTTTTACTTATACTTATACTGATACTTCAAAATAATAATCATCCTGGATATAGGTCCGGCATAGTACCAATGCGCGCATTCCTAATAGGCCGGGGTGGCCAACCACCGAACCTACTAGGGTAACTGAAACTGAGGGCCTCGGCCCGTGGGCGAAATTGATGCCCGGTACATGCCCTGTCAAAAAGTAAAATACTTCCTTTATACTTATGTTCTTATACATACTGAAAAAAATATTCTTAATCCCCTAAACCACGAATGGGGAGCACCATAAAGATCATTATGCTCTTAACCCCCAAAACTGAAATGGGGAGCATACTGAAGATCGTTGTGCTCTTAATCCCCAATTCAAACGGGGAGCATCTTTAAATTTTCTTTATAAAAGAAATATTTTTACATCTTACTTTACATCATGCATATAATTGTATGATACAACTCATCTACAACATGCATGATCATAAATCATATTCTTATCATGGATCTAAACATGATACTAAATCAAACATGACATAACGGGTAAAAATCATATAACTAAAAATACCATGTAACTGGAAATAACATGCACATAAAAATATATCAATGACATACGATAACTACTTATACTACAGGTGAGCAATACTTACCTCCTACGCTTTTCACCAATTTATATTGTTAGATTTCGTAAAGAGAAGACCTCCTACGTGTTCCTTTGCTTTAGCGTGATACTCTATCAAGTCCTTGCGAAGATCCCTCTTGAAAATCCCCTCTTGAATTATCCAAAGGAAAGACAACCTTCTTCCTTGCTCCGACGGCTGGAGTACGAGAGAGAGATCGAGAGAGAGAAAGAGGGATGAGAGGACGAAGCAATTCTTTCTGCAGAAGCCCTTGCTCCGGTGGCTGGGAAAAAAACGAGAGGGAGAGAGAGAGAGGCGGCGTGAGGGGGAGAGAGAGAGAAACGGCGTGAGGGAGAGAGAGAGAGAAACGTGAGATTTTATAGAGAGATAAGGAAAATATATATATATATATATTAGAATTTTTCTTAACCTAATTACCCCTTTAAATAATTAGTCAAATTAACCAATCTTTCTTTTTTTTTTTTGCCTATACATATATTTTGTTATATCCTATCCATTGGTAATCTTATGACTTAGTGGTGGGAAGCCTATTCCCCTAAATCAACGATTCATGGTTCGAGCCTCGGCTAATGAACCATTTTTTTTTCCTATTCTTAATTATTTCTATTTTATTATTATTATTATTATTATTATTCTATTCCTATTTTTATTATTTCTATTCTTATTCTTATTTCTATTTTCCTCTAATAAAAATATAGGAATTAAAATTTGGGGTGTTACAATCCCTTATACCTTATAAAAGTTTCGTCCTCGAAACTTAGAAAAGCTCAGGGTACTTTTGCTTCATGTCATCCTCACGTTCCCAGGTTGCTTCTTCAATCCTTTGACTTTGCCATAAGACTTTTACTAACGGTATTTCTTTATTTCTTAGTTTCCTGACTGCTCGATCTATTATCTGAATAGGTCGACTTTCATAACTTAGATCTGTCTGAATCTGTACCGTCTGTGGCTCAATCACTTGGTTAGTGTCTGGGACGTGCTTCTTAAGCATTGAAACATGAAATACATTGTGGATAGCTGACATTTTCTGTGGTAGCTCTAGCTCATAAGCTACTTTACCAACTCTCTTGGTGATCAAGTAGGGGCCAACATATCTGGGACTTAACTTGCCTTTCTTTCCAAATCTCATTACCCCTTTCATAGGAGCTACCTTAATGAACACTGAATCTCCGACTTGAAACTCTAGGGGTCTACGTCGGACATCGGCGTAACTCTTCTGCCGACTTTGGCATCCTTCATCCTTTGACGTATGTTCTTTATGGCTTTGGTGGCGTCATCTATAAAATCAGTCTTGAGTCCCATTTCTTTCTTCTCGCCACCCTCATACCAACAAATAGGCGATCTGCATCTCCTTCCATACAAGGCTTCATAAGGTGTCATTCCAATTGTGGTTTGATAACTATTATTATATGCAAACTCTGCCAAACACAAATATTTGCACCAGCTTCCTTTAAAATCCAAGGCACAAGCTCTGAGCATGTCCTCCAAAATCTGATTCACTCTTTCTGTTTGCCCATGCGAGGATTAAATGCATCTTGAATCGTAACTTAGTGCCAAGGGCTTTACAACACACTCGAAGTGTGAAGTGAAGCGGACTGCTCTATCCGAGATAATGGTCTTAGGTACTCCATGCGGTCTAATCACTTCCTTGACGATAATCGGGCTAATCGCTCCATGGAGTATGATATTCGATAGGCATGAAGTGAGCGGACTTTGTCAATCTTACAACTACCCAAATAGAATCGTAGCCATTGGTTGTTTTGGGCAATCCTACTATGAAATCCATGGCTAGTTCCTCCCACTTCCATTCTAGAATCGGATAGGTTGTAGAACTCCTCTTGGTCTCTCGGTGTTCGCTTTCACTCTCTCGACATGTCGCAAGTGCTAACATACTTAGCCACGTCCTCTTCATACCAAGCCACCGAATTTCCCTTTCATATCTTGATACATCTTGGTGGATCCAGGATGCATCGAATATGGGGTCCCATGAGCTTCTTCTAGGATCTTCTTTCTTAAGTCTGGGTTGTTGGGGATACATAGGCGTTCACCCAAATATAATACCCCTACTCATCGTGAGACACGGAATCCTTCATCCTTCCCTTCTTGGATTTCCTGCTTGATCCTTTGGATGCTAGGATCTTTGTCCTGTCTCGCTAATATATCCTCAAACAGTGTAGGTACTATGGTCAAGGCGGAGAGCTGTCTAGAAATGATCTCAACTCCAAAATTCATTATCTCTTTTTTCAGTGGTTGGGATAGTGTTGCTAGGGACATCAAAGTGGCGCATGATTTTCTACTCAGCGCGTCTGCTACTTTGTTTGTCTTTCCAGGATGGTAGTGGATTTCACAATCATAGTCCTTTACTAGCTCAAGTCATCTACGCTGTCGCATATTCAAATCTTTCTGAGTGAAAAAGTACTTCAAACTCTGGTGATCTGTGTAAATCTTGCATTGGACTCCATATAAGTAATGTCTCCAAACTTTCAGAGCAAAGACCACTGCTGCCAACTCAAGGTCATGAGTGGGGTAATTCTTTTCATAGTCCTTGAGTTGTCTAGATGCATAAGCAATGACTTTACCCTTCTGCATAAGTACTGCTCCGAGTCCCATCTTGGATGCATCACTATACAGGTCAAATCCCTCATTACTTTCTGGAAGGGTAAGCACTGGAGCACTTGTGAGTCTCCTCTTTAATTCAATAAAGCTTTTTTCACAATCTTCGTTCCATTCGAACTTCTTGTTCTTTCTGGTAAGAACCGTCAACGGTGAAGCTATCCTTGAGAAGTTTTCCACAAACTTTCGATAGTACCCTGCTAATCCGAGGAAACTTCTAACTTCACTGACATTCTTTGGTTGACCCCATCGATTGCTTCTATCTTTGTGGTCTACCATAACTCCATCTTTGAAATAACATGACCCGAAATGATATTCGATCAAGCCAAAACTCACACTTGGAGAACTTTGCATATAAGCTGTCTTTCTTTGAAGGGTCCGCAAGACTGCCTTCAAGTGTTCGACATGTTCTTCCCTGGGTTCTCGAGTAGATAAGGATGTCGCCAATGAAAACAACCACAAACTTGTCAAGGTACTCCTTAAATATCGATTCATCAAGTCCATAAACATAGCAGTGCATTTGTCTCAGAAGGGCATGACCACGAACTCATAGTGTCCATACCTGCTCGAAGGTTGTTTTCGGTATATCATCCTCTTTAACTCTTACTTGATGATAACCTAACCGCAAGTCAATCTTGGAGAAAACTGTGGCTCCTCTCAATTGATCAAATAAATCCTCTATCCTTGGCAGAGGATATCTGTTCTTGATCGTCACTTGATTCAAGGCTCGGTAGTCTATGCACATTCTTATAGATCCATCTTTCTTTTTCACAAACAATACTGGAGCTCCCCATGGGGAATGACTAGGGCGGATGAATCCCTTGTCCAATAACTCCCGTAATTGTTCCTGAAGCTCTTTCAATTCAGCTGGAGTCATACGATAGGGTGCTTTTGAGATTGGGTTGGTACCAGGAATAAGTTCAATCTCAAACTCAACTTCCCTTCTAGGTGCTAGTCCTGGTAGCTCGTCAGGAAATACTTTCGGGTAGTCACATACGATTGGGACTTCTTCCAGCTTTTGGCTTCTTTCTTGCTTAGTATCAACTATATGTGCTAAATACCCAGTGCATCCACTAGCTAGCATCTTCCAAGCTTCCATGGCGGACAAGAACTTCTTAGTCTTCTTCCTTGGTTCTCTAATAAACTCAAATTTGGCCTCGGTCTCGGGTTGGAATACTACCCTTCGCTTACGACACTCAATGGAAGCACCGTACTTGCTAAGAAAGTCCATTCCAAAGATGACATCATAGTCATGCATGTCTAACAAGATCAAATCATTATAAAGCTCTCTGTCTGAAATTCTGACCGGCACGACACGCAAACCAGTGCGTAGATGTCATTATTTCGCCCGAAGGTAGGGTCGTTAAAAACTAAATATCTAAGGTATCCGGAGTTATATCTATCTTCTTAGCAAATGTCATAGACATGAAAGAATGGGTTGCCCCAGTATCAAACAGTACGGTAGCATGCTGACTAAGGATAGGTATCTGACCTGTAACCACCGTAGAAGCATTTGCTACCTCTTCCTTGGTGAGGGAGAAGATCCGGCCATTAGGTGTAACTGATGGAGCCTCTAATCTTCCTTGGCTGATGTAAGGACCCTCCAGTGCTCCCTGCATCTGATGTAGCTGGGCTGGTCTACCTCCATACTGAATAGACGGTGGCAGAGGCAGATTGGTCTTAGTGGGGCACTGTCTGGCGAAGTGTCCCTCAACACCACATATATAACACCCGTTCACGCCCTGGCGGCAAACTCCTGGATGCTTCCTCCCACACTTAGAACATGTAGGATACGTAGGCTGCTTACTGACTGAACCTCCCTTTGCATTATTCCATTGCTTCCTCTTGCCATTGTTGTTTCGCTTCGATTGAATTACAGCTCACGAGGTTTGACCTCCTGAACTTCCCTGGCTTTTGCTTTCTACCGAGGCTAGCTTTTGGTTCTTGATACTATTAATGTAATGCTCCATGATTAGCGCACTGCTGATTAGCTCTTCAGTAGTCTGTGGTCTATTAATTCCACCAGCCACATTCAGAGCTATCTCCGGTCTCAACATCTTTAGCATCAACCTAACTCTTTCCTTCTCAGTACTAACCAGTTCCGGGCATAGACGAGCCAACCTATTGAACTTCTTAACCGCTTCATCTACTGATAAATCCCCTTGTCGAAACTCCGTGAACTCATCATAATGCTTATTGGTGACTCGCATATGAAAGAACTCCTCGAAGAACTCCGTCTCAAAGTCCGTCCATGACATTTGGTTCACCACCCTCTTAGTCTTTACTCGCTCCCACCACATTCTGGCATCTCCGATCAGACAGAACGAGGCGCACTTGACTTTCTCATTCTCGGGCCAGTCCAGCAGTTCCACTATGCTCTCTACTGTCTTGAACCATGCCTGAGCATCCCATGGTTCACTGGCACCGGCAAAACTCTCTGGCTTCAGCTTTTGCCATTGAATCAGATAGGCCTCTTGCCTCACCCCTCCCACTGGAGCTGTTGGTGGGACTGGTGGGGCGGAAGATGTAGTTGGAATAGTATTCTGAGTCCCTGGCTGAGTAACAGGATTTTCTCGCTGATTCGTCATCAAGGTATTGATGACCTGCTGCTGCTCTGCCACTTGTTGTTAGAGCTGAGTGACTATCTGCATCTAGGCAGGTGGTGGTACTTCTTCATTCATTCCTTGTCCACTACAGGGTCTTCCTCGAGGCATTTCTTGCTCTTCATAAAATGATAAAGTGAAACCACTATAAGACTATTATCACTACTTTTTATCATCTTCACATACATATCTAGATATGTTCTATTACTTACTGTTTATCATCTTCATATATATATATATATATATATATATATATATATATATATATATGCAAACATGTTTAACTCAAAGAGAACATTCTAGGTGAGCATGTTTAACTTAAAAGAAGCATTCCTTACTACTCATAAAATAAATAAAGCGGATAAATACTTGCTTACTTAGAGGCGGCAGGACTGATGCTCGATGTGTGTGTGACGGAAGGGTAGAACCCACTCTGATACCATCTTGTAATACCCCCCTAGTCTTTCCACTCTTGCCAAGGGAGATGTCACTACTTTACTGTCTTTATCTTTAATTCATGCAATATACTAATGCAATATGCTAACAACTAAAATAATCATAATGACCTTTACATCACTTAAACAATATCAAACATGACATAAGAAACTAAAAATCTGATTTAGACATCTGCACTTAGGATCTTTTACTTCCACTGTTCCGTCGCCACACACACCTAGCACTTCATCCGTCATGCCACCTTACTGAAGCTTTTCTTTACCTTTATCTGCAGTATAAGGAAATGCAAACTATAAGCAATAATGCTTAGTAAGTACTTTCTATGCTCACAAAAACATGCACTGTATGAAATCATGCAACTAGTTCTCTTACCCTTGATACATTGATACACATGCAAGCACAACTGGAAATCATAATTCTGAATACATGTCTCTTGTATAAACCATGCTCTTAAGTATTTTAAAACTTATAAACAGTGCATCTGAACAGAAATGATTAACTTTGAAAATTTTTACTTATACTTATACTGATACTTCAAAATAATAATCATCCTAGATATGGGCCCGGCATAGTACCAATGCGTGCATTCCTAATAGGCCGGGGTGGCCAACCACCGAACCTACTAGGGTAACTGAAACTAAGGGCCTCGGCCCGTGGGCGAAACTGATGTCCGGTACATGCCCTGTCAAAAAGTAAAATACTTCCTTTATACTTATGTTCTTATACATACTGAAAAAAATATTCTTAATCCCCTAAACCACGAATGGAGAGCACCATAAAGATCATTATGCTCTTAACCCCCAAAACTGAAATGGGGAGCATACTGAAGATCGTTGTGCTCTTAATCCCCAATTCGAACGGGGAGCATCTTTAAATTTTCTTTATAAAGGAAATATTTTTACATCTTACTCTACATCATGCATATAATTGTATGATACAACTCATCTACAACATGCATGATCATAAATCATATTCTTATCATGGATCTAAACATGATACTAAATCAAACATGACATAACGGGTAAAAATCATATAACTAAAAATACCATGTAACTGGAAATAACATGCACATAAAAATATATCAATGACATACGATAACTACTTATACTGCAGGTGAGCAATACTTATCTCCTACGCTTTTCACCAATTTATATTGTTAGATTTCGTAAAGAGAAGACCTCCTACGTGTTCCTTTGCTTTAGCGTGATACTCTATCAAGTCCTTGCGAAGATCCCTCTTGAAAATCCCCTCTTGAATTATCCAAAGGAAAGACAACCTTCTTCCTTGCTCTGACGGCTGGAGTATGAGAGAGAGATCGAGAGAGAGAAAGAGGGATGAGAGGAAGAAGCAATTCTTTCTGCAGAAGCCCTTGCTCCGGTGGCTTGAAAAAAAACGAGAGGGAGAGAGAGAGAGGTGGCGTGAGGGAGAGAGAGAGAGAAACGGCGTGAGGGAGAGAGAGAGAAACGTGAGATTTTATAGAGAGATAAGGAAAAAAAAATATATATAAAAATTAGAATTTTTTTTAACCTAATTATCCCTTTAAATAATTAGTCAAATTAATCAATCTTTCTTTTTTTTTCGCCTATAGATATATTTTGTTATATCCTATCCATTGGTAATCTTATGACTTAGTGGTGGGAAGCCTATTCCCCTAAACCAACTGTTCATGGTTCGAGCCTCGGCTAATGAACCATTTTGTTTTCCTATTCTTAATTATTTCTATTTTATTATTATTATTATTCTATTTCTATTTTTATTATTTCTATTCTTATTCTTATTTCTATTTTCCTCTGATAAAAATATAGGAATTAAAATTTGGGGTGTTACAACAAAAATATTTCTAGTTGACTTTACAAATTTACAAAATATGCAAGGCATGAATCATCCTTAAAATCTAAACTATGTCAATAATTGTCTTGCTGATCAAAGCTATTTTGCTCTTTCTGCTCAAAGTCATTTCAATTACAACTTTTCAAGGTGCATTTTTAATTGCACCCTTGAGTGTAACCTTGATCAAGTTGTATTGAGCAAAGCATTAACTCACTTTTAAAAAAAAAACTCAGATATAAAAACACACCACTTCATATATATAAATATATATATTAGAGGGTGCTTGGCATGAGCATCTTATATTAAAGTGATAGAGCTCATTAATTAGGCACAACATTGTTAGGGGCCATTTTAAACAGAGTTGGCACTCACCTTTAATAAATGAACAATTGAAGCAATAATGAATAATTGAAGTACAACTGTGGTTAGTCTTAGAATAATAATGAGAGAAGTTGTCACCTAGCGAGGAAATTTCTTTGAAGTTTCATAGTGAAGAAAAAGAAAAGGAAAATATTGCAAATTGATGCATGATACAAGTATATACTTCTTTACGAATGGAATTCTATTGAACTTGCAAAAGGAATTCCGAAGAGAAAGGATAAAAGGCAACACAGATTAGAACAGTGCATTTTCTAAAGATAAGGGATAATTCTCTGCAGCACAACCTCGAGCATGATTCATGTTTCTTTTTCAGGTCGTTGCGTCGTGTCATGGCAATTGTGATGTAGCATATAATCCTAAGTATTCTTCAGTGCAGTAGGCAACTTCCTCTAGTTTCTCCTTTTCTAGTAACTGAAAGAACAATGATGCAGAACTCAAATCTTAATCGATATTGTGAAAGATTTGTTGGTGCTCCAGCTTATGATTCCAGTAGGGGCAAACTTATGTTTTTATAATCCCAACAGCTAGCAAGGTCAACTAAGACACTTTTTCGCACCTTTTTCTTATACAAAGAATAACATTTCAGCAGAGATGGCTTCTGAAATAATACGAGCAAAAACATTCTGAAGTTGACTGAGAATGAGCATCGTCATGGGTTTTGAGGAAAGATCAGATGGATGAGCAACTTTAAGGATGTGGTGCCGTGACTTATCAATCAACCTTCAACGCGCAGCACGATTTTGCATTCTGAACTAGTTTAGCAGATTTTTAGAAGTGTACGTATAGCATATGATGCAAATCTTTGTTTAAAAAGACTAATTTGCAAAATTAAAAATTTTGTAAATCTTTGTTTAAATTGTATAACTTGCAAATAATACTTATTGCGAAAAAAATGGAAATTTAAATTCTAAGAACCTAAAATTAAAAATTAAAAAAAAATTAACTCTGTTCAAGTGTGTGGGCAACCACTCGAGAGCAATGAAGCGTGATGGTGTCCCTAGGGACGGAGAGTCTTTTTCACGTATAGTCATAGTGATTTGCTACTGCAACACATTTGATGGTCAATACCAAAAAATTTATGTTTGATAGCTCTGTGTCAAATTGTCGATCAAGAATATATTTTCAAAGACAATATGACTGTAGAAGTCAAGATTTGTCGTTGGATCGCAAGTACTTTTTAAATTTATTTTTGTAATCGATAGAAAATTTTCATGAGATCGTATTGATCATCTCATAATTAATTGAGCTAAGGGCTCGGAAGGAAACGTGGTGTGAATAAAAAAATATGAAACGTAACGGTGATAAATTAAATTGGGAGCTTGTCCAACGTGATGTGATATGTAATTAGCGTTGGACGAAATGAGGTAGGGCCTTGGAAATATTGACCAGATCAAACCCTTTCCCAGCAACTCGCTCGATTCACAAGAAAAAACAATGTTTGGCAGGATAATTCAATGCTAGACGGCGTGTTGTCGGTGCCAGGCCTACCATTGACTAATGAATGCCTCGACTTCACAAGAAACCAACTTGAGATTTTTCAATTAAATTCCAACTTGTCATTTTGTTTCCAATTTAATAGCAGAAGTCAAAAATTGCTCTCCCTAAATTAGCCGCAAAAGTTTAGAATCCGTCAATCTAGCGGCTTTTATCGATCTGTCCCACGGTTATTGTGAGGAATATAAATCATGGAAGACTCTATAAGCCTTGACGTAGTGGCCAAGATATATAAGGGTTATCTGAATCCAGAAAATGACTTTAGATCTCCTCTGGAATCAATCTTTGTCTTATCCGCAAGCTTTGCTGTGTCTTAGCTATTACGCTATTCCCGTGAGGACTGCTCACCCTAAATTAGCGATATGTCGTCATGCTGAACATTGTAGATGAATTAAATAATCAACCGAATATTGAAGTCAAGAGAAGGACTATAATGCATTATTGATACAAAGATGATTGAAGTCCAGAGAGACTAAAATGCATTATTTGTGGTAAAAGGTGATTATATTTGATGGTATGTGATGGTATGGTGTATATTCCTGACTAGCTTATATATTTCCCAACCATTTTATGTATTTTTCGATCAGCATATGTGTTTCCCGATCAACCTATGTGTTTTTCGACCATCGTATGTGTTTCCCGACCATCCTATATATTTTCCAACCACGTTATGTATTTTCTGAACACCTTCTTTTTAGTTGAGCACAGAGTCGGCCTGGGCCATGGCAACTGGGGTCCTCGTCTATGACCCAAAAATTATTTTTCAAAAATTTATATGTAAAAGAGCCCATTTTTTATTCAAAAATAAATTTTTCCTCTATAAAAGGACCTAAATTTAGTTGTTTAGCCCAGGGCCCCTCAACATCTAGGACCGACTCTCGCTGAGCACCACCAACCTTCTACTTTAATATTAGTCGACTGCCTGATGATATACTTTTTCAGTCGCCCGATCACTAGTTTCCTCGCCCCAATCTTCATCGTGCATAATGGATATTTCCTAATACCCCAAAGGGTATTATAGTCAATTAAGCTGGAAAAAAAGGCGGTGTCTACTCCTATATAAAGGAGCAGAGATGAACGAAAGTGAAGATGGGTTTTCTGGATCTGGTACACGGAGATAACTATTCTTCTTCCTTAAATTTCTTCCTTTGTTCTCTTTTACTGTATCCTTTATCTCTTCGATGGATACTGACTTGAGCGTCGAAATGGCCATTCCGGTAAAGTCGACTCATCCTCAAGCGCTCACTTTTATTGCAGATCAGGAGCCTTCATAGCATCTTCACAGATCATATATATCTCGCTTCTTACCAGTGGAAGAGAAGGAGGGATCCGAGCATGCCGGAAAAATTAAGGAACACTATCAAATTAGCGTCGTTTGTGAGAATTTGAACAAAAAGTTGCTAGCTCTTATCAGAATTCGATGCATCCTCCTCCCTCTGCTTTAGCTTCAATGACTCAATTTTGAGTTGTTATCACGGGTTTTTTGGATCGTTGTGATTTCTGAATTCGGTGTCATTCATCAGATATGATATTCTGTCATATTATTGATGCTATCATTTGCTAGATTTGATATTCTATTATATTATTGGTGCTATCATTCGTCAGATTTGATATTGTCATACTGTTGGTACTATCATTCACTAGATCTTGCATTTTATCATGCTTTGGGGCTATCATTTACTAGATCTAATGTTCCCATTGTATGGAGGTTACTTTTCCATTGAGATAATTGCAGGGGCTTGATAGTTTATTGCTAGAGTTTTCCTCTGAGATTTGATGCAAGTCCATTATTTGATTGCATATGTTATCAAGATTACATTGTTCTGTGCCAAAATGGGGTAGAATGTGCAGGTTCAGGTGTTTTGTTCCATTAGTTGATTTAGTAGAGCTTTTATATTTAATGTTGGAATTCGTTCCTTGTGTTGATCTCTCCCTAGTGTGGGATGTGTTGTCGAAGTTTGATGATAGTGTTGAGCTTTTGAAACTATTTCTGAACGTGGATTTGATTTTGAAGCTAAGTGGTAGCCTAAAGTTGGATTTGACCAGAATATGCCTAAAACTGATTTCATCCGCTTCTTGACCATTTTTATGTTTTGATTAATTCTTTCCTTTTAACTTTTTAGTTGCATACATGCTTCATTTTTATACATGCAGAGTATTGCTCTCTAAATGTTATTGCTCATTTAATACAGGCTTTATTTTTTCATTATGCCCTCAAGGAGACCACCGCGCATTTAAAAATCCGACAAAGATCTCCTCGTGACGGTGACAATCCCAATTTACATACAAGGCCTACACGGCCGTTATACATCGGTCAACATGACCGGAATCCAAACACACACGCAGTTATATAATTTGGCCTCAGGCCATCAACCAAAATAAATGACAAACAGTCTAAAATAAATAGACTTACCCCTTCTGCCATCTGGGCAGGAATACTCAACAAAAATCCAATCAAACCAAAATCCGAATAAGGTCCATAAGGACACCAAAACCAAATACAAAATCAATCTCCAAACCTATACATGTCCTCTAACCAAAATATCCAAACCATAAAGCAAATATCCAAAATAAAACATTTACGACGAGTGGGGGGTCCGGCAACTGCACTCTCCTGACAGCTTCATCCTGAAATAGATATAAATCAACGGGGTGAGTTCAAAGAACTCTGCGGGTATAGTAGATATGCAAAGTAAGGTATAGCTAACAATAAAAATATCATGTCAGTACAGTCTCACATAAATAGGGTATGCAAGCAAGAAATACAAAATGACTGTACTTACCTGAATCTCCTACCCTGATATAGGAGCATGTGCCTGACTAGAAGTAATAAAGTCCTCACCATATATAAACATGTATCCTGTATGCATGACAATCATATGCACATCCAAGGCATCAATAAAAATGCAGCAAACACAATACAAATGCAATCCGTGCAAAGTGCATGTCGTGCCAATGACATGGTCACCCCTGACGCCAGTCAGCCGCCTCACACGCAATGGTGAAGCCGAGTGGGTAGGGCTATGACAACTGTGCACTCTGCCATCACTGCTCCTGAGTGACCGAGTGGACAGGATGTTGTACACCTATCCTCCTGCCCCAAACATAGTGGGGGAGCTAAGCTCTCATCTCCCGGTGTCATAGACCAGAGGAGGGATCCCTGCCCGCTATCACGCTGCCTCGTCGCTACCCATGAGCGGTCCAGCGGAGCCTGACAGAGCAACTGCACACACCCTCATGATGTACCACTAACCCATGAGTGGCAGTGTGTGCAGGCCATGTAACTAGCTGCGGGCTCAACAATAATAGAACCCCGTCCAGCCAGCATGCAATCATGCAAAAATGGTGCATGATACTAAAGCATGTAAATCCTACTCAAAACATCTATCCGAATAATATGTACAATCAGTATGTACATATCCCTAATCCAAGTACTATGATCCAAATAAAACAGGGAGATATAATCATATCCTAACACATGCATGTATCTAGTAGGCACCAAAAGCATACTAGGCATATAAACATGAAAAGTTATTGTAAGCTATCCTAACTAGCATATCAACTTGACTTAATCTAAAAGTTAAGTCAAAATACCCGCCTGAATATATATCCGCAAGAATGAAACAAAATCGTCACGACTGGGGACCTGCCTCATGACCGAAATCTGCATATAACATAATTATAGTCAAGCACAAAATATACAATTCAACGACAAATCGAATACTTAATCGATTTCCTTTATATCCCAATTAACCCAAACTATTTCCAATTTTCCTTGTCCACAAATATCCATACAATTAATTTAGCCCAATTAATTCCAAATCAATTTACCTAATTCATCACTTACAAAAATATCCTCAAGATCAAACAATATCACCCAAATCTCACATCCTCCGAATACCATACCGATCAACCGAATAACACCGAAATCAACCCAAATCGACCAATCAAGCTCACCCGCCCTAGAAATTCCACCGAAAACCAATCCTTTCCCCAAATCAGATCTCCAACTCAATTTACAGCGGCTCAAACATTATTCACAGCCACCCTTGCACGACCACCTCCAAAACAAAACCCTTACAACCCCCTCTCAGCCGTCCCCAATTCCTTCCCTACTGCCCTACTCACCGGCACCATCAACACTCACCGATCACTGCCCAAAATCACAAATTCACTATAGCAACATACACCAGCACAGACAGGAAACAAGATATATACCGAAATTTCCACTTCACCGGCGACACTTAGGGCTCGCGGCGGTCCGATCGCAGCGCTAGGAAGAAGCTCACGGGCGACCCTATGGTCGCAGCTACCTGGGAAGGAGAAGCGATGCGCAATCGCGAGGAAAGGCGGCGCGCCGGCGCTGAGGAAGAGGGCGTCAGGCGGTCACATGGCCCGCGGTCGAGCGCGGCTGTGGTCGGCGAGGAAGAGAACGGCGACTGCGAGCGGTGGCGGCGGTGCTCGCGGCAAGGAGAAGAGGGTGAGGCGCTGATTGCGGGTGGGTTTCGGGCGCAAGGAGAAAAAGGAAATCGGGGAAGAAGGGATCGGCGGGGGAACTGCCGAAGGGGGAACGCGGCGGGGAAAAAGAAAGAAATAGAAATTAGGTTTTTCACCGTGTATTTATCCCCTTTAAATAGACCCCTCTAAAGCCCGTTTACTTTATCCCCGTAAAAATCTCGTACGGAGTCCGTTTAAATCTAGAAAAATTATGGAAAAATTCCTAAAATTTCCTTAAAAATCTCAAAAAATTTCTAGGGTTATTTCCTTAATTCTTTGGCCATTAAATTTACATTTTAAATTTTCCAGTATTTAACATTTTCAACTATATATGACCTTATGTTATTACTCTTTAAAATGTTGGGATGACATCAGTTTTTATATTATAGTTGCATTTGTTTTAGTCATTCTGGCCTCTAAAATTAATATGATCTATACCAGAGTGGATATAATCTATACCAGTAGGAAAGAATTTTGTGTATATACAGAGTATTGGTTGTTAGTATTGGGTTCTAGTAAGTGTCGTAAATTTTGAATTTTCAAAATTCTCTGAATGTTGCTTGGTGTTTATGATGTTTCAGTTTTTCTCTTATTGAATGTTTATATCTTTATCTTTATATTGCCATAAATAATATGGAATGGTAAAATCAAGGTGACATTATGTCATATTAGTGGTGTTGCTATCCATATATGTGGAATTAACAGGATATTAGGGGTTGTGTTGTTAAAACTTAGTGATATTTCTTAGCTATTAAAGTTTTTGCTGAATTTGGAATTAATTCTGAAACCAAGTGGTAGCTTAAAGCTGGATTGACCTATGATTTGTCTAAAATGGATGTTGGTTATTTCTGGACCATTTTTCTATTTTAATTGATTTTTTCTTATCAACCTTTCTTGCTTTAAATAATTTATGTTCTTTTAGCTCAATATAAACTAACATATTGGCTTTCTATCTTGAATGTTAGCTTGTGGGAACTTCATGAAGTGATTATGTATAATGGTGATCTTAAATTGGGGAAGGTTACAAGTAGTACTTATTTTTTAGTTAATGAAAGCAGATAAATTTTATGATGATAATTAATGCTTCTATCAGTCTTATTTCACTTATTTTTTGGTTTGTCGACAGTGGAGAAGGGTTGTCATGCAATTCAGTATGGGTGATCTCAGATTAAATTCATAAAATTGCCACAATGAAGAGTATTGTATGAATCGGATTGAGAAAGCACAAGTTGCGTGACAAAGTCTTTTTACGATGAATATCTTAATTCCTCATATAGTTCATCTGGTTCAATCAAAGAAGGAAAGAAGAAAGGGGTTCGGTTCATTAAAGGTTCATTTGAGATATTTATTTGTAGACTTTAACTTCAATTGCATAGTAACATATCAATGTGTAGTGGAAATCAGACATCCCAATTGCAGAAGCCATTAGGTGTTCAATAGCCTATAAATAATAACAGTAACAACTAGAAATATATAGAGGGAGCATGAAAATGGAATGAGAGTTCTTGGTCTGAATTTATAAACAGGGACTTCTTTGGAAGTTTAAAATATAATTATCCCTCGATAATTTTGAGGTGATTATCAGTCGAAATATTCTAAAAAATGGATATTTACATAATTTCTCCCTAGTTCCAAGAGTATTATGAAGTCATGGAATGGAGTATCATTCTTTCGGATTTCATTGGTAGTCTGGATGGAGGGAACAAGATGGTCTTCTATGATACGTTCTCCTAACTTTTTAAGCCTGCTGAGTTGGGAATTCAGGACAACCTTTTATATTATGTTTTCCTTAAGTTTTGTTGGTTTTATGTGTAAGTTCATTTGCAAATAAATTTAGATTCTTTTATAATTTCTAGTATGTTGTGTTCGCTTTTAGTTGAATGAAAACGGTATTCTTTAGCTCAATTTGTGTTCTCGGTACATGGTTTTCAGTTTTGGCTCCTCCATCCTGTGGAGGTTTCCTTACATCTCTATTACTCAGTATGTTATTTATGGTTCTCTTATCTTGGTCATTTAGTATATGTATAGATATTTGTGGAGGAAGTTTGTATGCTCATCTCTATCACTTAGTATGTGTATGGTTATCTTTGGAGAAGTTTGCATGAGATTATATCTATATTCTTATTCTGGCAGGTCAATACTCTTTTGGGGGACTTAGGTATTCCACTCTCTTTGGCTCTGCGCCAACTATAACAGCCTAAGGGCTAAGTAAATACACCCTCCTGTGGGACTATAATAATCTACTATAGTGGCTAGATAAATTTTCTCAGACTCTGTGCCAACCATAACATCCTAAGGGCTAAGTAATTACAGAATGACCTCATGGGCTTATAACAGTCAACTATAATGGCTAAGTAAATTGCTAACATAACAGCTTGAGGCTTTACACCTAATATGACAGCTTGAGGCTCTACACCTAATATGATAGTTTGAGACCCAATGCCTAATATGACAGCTTGAGGCTCTATGCCTAATATGATAGCTTGAGGCCAGGTGCCTAATATAACAACTTGGGGTTTTTGACTAAGTATTATGATGGGTCCAAAATCTTCAATATTCATTGTGAATGGGGGACTTATGATGAGTCCGGGAATTTCTACACTTATGTTTAAGGTATAGTATGACAGAGTGTCATGATGGCTTATGGGTTTAGTGGGGTATTCTGTGTAGATACTTGTGGATGGGTTAGATGAGGGTGTTGATCTTAAAGGTGCAAGACTACCTTGGTGTTGATCTTCCAAGTGCAGGATCACCCTGATGTTGTTTTTCATATACCAATACTAGGAAGGTTTGAGTTGATGTAGGGGTGGTGATGATATTTAAAGTACAGGATTAACATGGTTAGATATTTTGAGGAGTTTTGGGGTTTTCAATTAAGGCATGTTAGCGAATGGCAGGAATAATGTGGTAGAGTACCATGTGTTTGTCGAGCTCAGTAGAGTCAAGGGTTATTATTTATTCAGAATTCTGAGCAGTCTTGATTTTCTTGAGTGTCATGTGTTTTACAGAAGGCAGATGGGTTAAGTATAGCGTGGAGTCAAATTCTTATGTCGAGTGTTGATCACTATGTGCATTTTTAGAATACTTATGTGATTTCATAGTACCTTGTGTATTTTTAGAGTACAATGTGTATTTTCAAAGCACCCTATATGTCTTCAGAGTACGTTGTATATTTTCAGAGCTGTGTGTGTATTTCCTGAGTACGGTAGGAGCATACTATAGTTGATCTAGAGCTCAATTTTGTGAAGTACCAGTATTGAACATCTTATAGGTTTCCCAAGCTGCATATGTATTTCTTAAGCACAGTATAGTTGATCCGAAGCTTAGTTCTTTGAAGTATAAGTGTCGAGCATCTTATATGTTTCCCCAGCATCATGTGCATTTCCTAAAGTACTCAGTTTATTTTCCAACCACTTACCCTATTTCCCAAGCACCTTGCTTATTTGTTGAATAAAAGCTTCGTTTTTGAGTATGTAGTCTATTTGCTTAACACCGGACTTATTCTTGGGTATCTAGCATATTGGCTGAACATTGTTCTTATTTTCGATAGTTAGTCTTATTGAAAGGTTTTCTTGAGTTAAGTAATTCTTTTTTTATACTTGTCAAACTTCATCGACTTCGCTCTTTAGTTTGACTCAGAGGGGGAATTTATGATGGTATGTAATCGTATGGTGTATATTCTCGACCAGCCTATATATTTTCTGACTACACTATGTATTTTCCGACTAGCTTATATATTTTTCTGACCACCTTATGTGTTTCCCGACCAGCATATGTGTTTCCTGATCAGCTTATGTGTTTCCCGACCATCGTATGTGTTTCCCAACCATACTATTTATTTCCCGACCACTCTATATATTTCCCGATCACCTTCTTTCTAGCTAAGCACTGCCAGCCTTCTACTTTAGTATTAGTCGATTGCTTCATTATGACAGTCGATTGCCTGATGATATGCTTTCTCAGTCACTCGATCGCCAGTTTCCTTGCCCCAATCTTCATCGTGCATAATGGATATTCCCTAATACTCCAAAGGGTATTATAGTCAATTAAGCTAGGGAAAAGGCGGTGTCTACTCTTATATAAAGGGCAGAGATGAACGAAAGTGGGGATGAGTTTTCTGGATATGGTATGCAGAGTAACTCTTCTTCCTCCTTAAGCTTCTTCCTTTGTTCTCTTTTACTGTATCTTTTATCTCTTCGATGGAGACTGACTTGAGCGTCGGAGAAGCTATACCGATAAAGCCGACCTATCCTCAAGCGCTCACTTTTACTACAGATCAAGAGTCTTCACAACATCTTTGCAGATTTTATATATCTCACTTCTTACCAGTAGAAGAGGAGGAGGGATCCCAACGTGCTGAAAAAAGGAACACCATCAATATTCATCTCGAATATTTCTTTACCATTCGTCTCAAAATTTATAGAAGAAGGGTAAATCATAGTACTCAATGGTCTCTTAGATGAGAAATTCAATTGTCTCTAAGAGAATAAATTTTAGAGGAATCAAATGTTATTCTTTTATAGTAATTCTATCATTGGAATATCAATTTGGTTATATCCGTAAGGATAGATTATAATGCATTATTGATTCCAAGTGAAGTTGGAGAAGAGGGAGGATCACAGAGATAACGCGAAATTGATAATTTTCTCCCTTTCCTCAAATCCTTTAACTTTTTCCTTCCTAATTAAATTGTTTTTTTTTTTTAAATCTTCCCTTCTCGCCTATTTTTCCTCTTGCTTCTCTCCTCGGGAGTAAACCAATTAGGCTGAAAAGTATGATTTTTTTTTTCTTTAACTCTTAAACAAGAGAAATTTTGCTAAAGTTTGGTTGATTGTGAATTGAGAAACCCTTAAAACGGAGATACGAGGAGATTTAACCATAAAAAAAACCCCTATGAGAAAATCCAAACACAAATATGGGATTATAAAAAGATTTAACTAGACAACAATATTTTATTCCATATAAAAGATATAAATTGGACATAGAAAAAACAAAGAAATCCAAATAAAGATCCAACCAACAATTTTATAGTTGCTCAGACAAATAAAGTCTCAAACTAAATAAACATGAACATATATGACTATTCTAAGCATTGAGATGCCCCCTCAGGTTTCTTTTTCGATTTTTGCCTCCGTGTTATTTCTCATCGACGTAAATCCTTTTCTTACTGCCGATTTGCCGAGAGTTCATCTCGAAAACTAAAATAGGATTCATAGTCGAGATTTGTTGAGGGCCCTTAATTTGAATAAATTGGTGCCCTTAGAGAAAATGAGTATGAATTGAATTTAGCAGTCCCTTAACTTTGATCTGAGCAGATGACGCCCCCTCTTAAAGTTCACTTATTTACTATCTATGTTCAGTCAGATTGTTTGTGAAAATTAAAGCTAGGTTTATGACATTTTGGTTCTATTTTGATTTGCTAAGTCTTTTGAATAAAATGTATATTTTTTCAAATAATTTACACTTATATTGTTGTCTCTCATCATTCAAGGACCCTACTATTTTTTAATATTTGTTTTCTGAAAAAGCTAAGGGCAAGTGGGCAGTCGCCTGGTATTCTTAATATCTATTCGTTTGTTGATCTGATCTGTCCCCACGGAACAAAACAGAAGATAGATTGCTACCATTCCAATAAGAAAGAAATCAAATTTTATTGGATTTCAATCTTTTTTTATTAGTCTTAAAAATATTATTATTATTTTTTTTTTTTGTATAGACTGTGAAATAGATCTATATGAAAATTTCACCTTTTACTACCAATTTATTGACCTGAACCACGCGACTGGATTTCTGCAACCCGTCGCGCCAAGAAGAAATGAGCGATAACCGCGCCAACCCATCGCCCGCCACTTGCCCGCGCCGCCGTCCGCCTCCGGCGGCCGGATCAGATGCGTTAGGCGCACCTCGTCAGCGGTCCGTGAGCTTCGGCCGGCCGGATTGCGGCCGGAAATCAACGCAAATCAGCCGCGATTCGGCCGGATTGCGGCTGAATTCCGGCCGCACTACGTCGGGGAAGGACCGCCCGGCTACCGGCGATCCTTCCCGATCGGATTCGCCGCGGTCGGCCGGAATCCGACGAATGGCCGGCGATGGCGCGCGACCACCGCCGGCCGATCGGCGCGATTCCGGCCGAATCGCGGTCGAACCGCCGGAATCCGGCCGAGGAAGGACCGCCGCCACGGGCGGTCCTTCCCTAACGTAATCGACGAGTCGGCCGATCGGGCGATTCGCCGAATCTTCGTGTAATCTTGCGCCGTCTTCCGGCCCGCAATCCGCCAGCGACGATCGCCGGATCCGGCAGGTGCGCCTAACGCATGGCCCGGCGGCGGACATTCGCCGCCGACGCGTCGCATATATATATATATATATATATATATATATACGAATTTGATCTCCTGCGCGCCCGTCCGTCGGACCAAGAAAGCTATCTGATGACTTCACGCCCAGCTGTCGTCATTCGCCGCCGCCATTCTTGCCGCCATCCGGTATGCCGGAGTCGCGTTAGGCGCACCTCGCGTGATCGGAAGGCTCGGCTTCCGCCGGATTCGGCCGAAGCCGTATAATCGGCCCGCGATTCTGCCGGATCGGCGCCGATCCGGCCGCAGTCGGGGAAGGACCGCCCGTGGCGATCCTTCCCTCGCCGAATCCGGCCGATCGCGGCCGGCAGCGGCCGACCACGCGGCCGCGATCGCGATTCGACCGATCGCGGCGGTCGAATCCGGCGGAGGATCGCCATCGCCGGCGGTCCTTCCCGAACTGGTACGGCATCGACCGCGATCCGGCCGAATCGCGGCCGTGATAAGGCGCCCGCATCGACCACGATCGGCGAATCGCGCGGCCGTTCATATATATATATATATATAATTCCCTATCGCTGCACAGTAGTCTCTGAGGCCAGGTTGACATGAACGATCCATTTGCTCATTCAATTCAAAATATGACTTATTTATGAAAAAAATGAATAATTTAAAATTTACTTTTAATATTTCCTTTATAAATATATTTATTTTATATTCACAGTGTGTCGGCAGTACGACAGGAGACTGGACAGCAGCACATGGACATTGAATCGATAATTACATAAAGTCTAATTCAACTTAAAATATGACTAAATTGACTTATTTATGACTTTTTTTGAAAAAAAATATGAATAATTTTATATGATACGATTTTCTTAAATAATCTAATTAAACTTACACTTGATATTTTCTTTATAAATATATAATTATTTTATATTCATAGCACACCAGCACATGGAGGTAGCTGGCATTGACTGATGAATCAATAATTACACGGGCTGTACAGTGCACAGACTGACCTCTATTTATGTAGACACCCTCCCAGTAAAAAAAAATCTCAAGTAGATGTTAAAGCAAAATCTTCATCTCTCATGTAGATATCATTCTAAATTCATCCACTGATGAGTTCATCAATTAGGAGATGATGTAGCAGCTCTATCTATTACTTTTTTCTTAAATCTTCAATCTTTATTCAGTGAGGTACGTCACTTCTTCTTCCTTTTCCTCTTTCTTTTGCTTTTGCTGAATTATTTTTACTTCTTGATCGTATAAATATATGCTCAGTTCATCAGGTATGCATAAATTTGGAGATGAACAGATAATTAAGGGAAATAATTTTGGTTAGAAAAGTAGAGATCATATGCAAACTTTTTTCCTTCTAATTCTGGAAGAAGATGAACAAACTCAAATACCATTCAATTATTTTGTGGATTCTCTTCTCTCAAAATGTCAGATCTTTCAATTCAATTAGGGTAAAAATTAAAAAAATACACCTTTATAAAATCTAGAAAAATAGATTGCCTGGCAGGTACAAGTTATAAAAAAATTCTCAATAGATAAATTTTTAATTTTAAAAATTAATATATAATATTGATTAGTGTAAAAGGCGATTCGTTCATTCTCAATCTCTTATCAATCGCTTTCACAACCAATATGAAGGAGATCAATCACAAAGAATATATTGTCCAATCGAGAGCTAGCGTGGCAGGAGGACAGACACTCTGAAAATCCTTATTCATTTATACAATTTTATTATCGTGCTAACCACAAGACCCTTCCTCAGAAACTATAAATTAATATATAACATGTTCATACATATCAGGGCTACATTTAATTTAGTCTCGGCTAAATTTGACAATAAAAAATTAGATGAATTCATTGTCACAAACAAAGAGAGATTCTACTATATTCACTTCCCTTCCCTTATTTACTAAAAATAAAAAAATAATAAAATAATAAAAAAAAATTGTCATATAACTTGGGAGGATTTTGATGGAGACATTTTGAGGTTAATTTATTGAGAGAAAAAAACCGGTTTTGTTGCATCTTATATCATTTTCTTCGACTATGGCATCACAAACAAATCCAACTTCGTAGAAAAGTTTCTCTATGTTACAATTACGAATAATGAAAATTACGGAATCATAAATATACATATCTCACTTCACGGAATACTTACAGTCGGGATGAAAATCATGAGGGTTAACTCAAACTTAATTCGATCACAACGTCACAACGTTGCAACCCTAAGCTCCGGTGATGTGATGATGATCCTCTTCTTCTCAACAAGAAGAAAAATTGAAGAAAGCTTCTCTTGAGTAATATTCGCTTCTCACATATAGATGCTTCTCAACCTTCTTCCTCGCATGACTGTATACACATAACACTTACAAGCCTCACTACACCATGCGTAAGAAGTCTTCTCACCTCTTATGCACTGCACACTTGCATCATCATCTCACTTCTTCACAGGAGGCATTTTTTATATGTAGGCAAAGGGCTTCATGAACATAGGATTGATCATGGGATAATGGGTGGTTACAGAGCCAACCCTAGGGGAGGGTTGTCAAGGCCTTCGCCTAGGGCCCAAAATTTAATTTTCAAAACAATATATGGAAAGGGGCCCAATTTTTATCAAAAAAAAAAATATCTATAAAAGGGCCCAATTTTGATTGTTTCGCCCAAAGCCCCTAAGCGCCGAGGACCGACTTTGGGTGGTTATTCATTACCCATGACTACATGCCCTAATGTAGACATATAACCATCATCTCTCACCTGCATAAAAGGACATTTATTTTCATCACTAAATCACATCTCATGTGATCCATCATTATCCTTCTAGGCTTTCACATAAGATTGGACGTCATGCGAAATGCGAGTACATATGCAAATAAAAAAAATGCTCAATGCACCTGTCAGGATGATTGAGTAATCATCTTTATATTATAAGGTATAATCTGGT
Source organism: Wurfbainia villosa (assembly GCA_025175895.1). Taxonomy (NCBI): domain Eukaryota; kingdom Viridiplantae; phylum Streptophyta; class Magnoliopsida; order Zingiberales; family Zingiberaceae; genus Wurfbainia; species Wurfbainia villosa. Next base: position 323,865 of record CM045998.1, read on the forward strand.
TGCTCTCCAAATTCAAAACTAATTACATCCAATCGAACTTCTTTCCTCATCAAAAGTAATCCCCATATTTTGTTCGATTTTATATTCACTAATATGTTTATTTCCTTCATGAATAAACATAAAAGACTAGTCGGTGAACATATATGATACCACAGTAATCTAAGTTAGGAATTGAGATGAAGAATGTCATGCGTGAAACATTGTCTGAACTGGTTGGACTCAACCCAAGCGAGTTGATTGAGCTGATAGAGTGGAGACGTAGGACAAAGCAGATGAATTCTAAGATTGAGAGGGGACCAAATGGACAACTTAGGGCACAAGTTTGTGGGTTGACTCGGGGAATGAGTCGGGTGTTGACTCGAGGAGAGATGGAAAGCACAAGGGAATGGGTCTCAGAACTAGAGAAGGCCTAGATATCAATGAGTAGCGTACGCCCTGGTTCAAATGAACTGGGAGGATCCTGCCAAGAGGGGGAGCGAGTCAGTGTTTGACCCAACAAAGGAAGAGAGGGTGAAGAAGAGGGGTAGTGCATTTCCCGAGATGTTAACTTATGAGAGTTTGTTATATGATATAACAAACTATGACCTCACACAATATTCGGAGGAGCTTCTATTCCTTATCTTCTTAACAAAATTATCCTCCAGGAAAGAGGAGCCCTCCACGTGGATGGTGATGGGAATAGTTCGTTACATCACAACTGCAGGGAAAGTGGAAGATAAAAAGCAAAGGAAGAAGGAGAGAGGGAGGATTCTTCGGATCGGGATCCATCTTCTACTGGAGGCCATCCTATCGAGGGGAGGGGGCGACATGGCCGGAGAGGAGGAAGAGGAAACAGCGGAAGAGAACCCTTGAAGTTAACTCTGTCTCTCTACTTTGTATAGGGCGGGAATTGTAAGGGATTTTGCTCCACCTTTGGAAAGACTTTCGAAAAGGAGAAGTTTCATAGGGAAAATGCTTTGGCACTGCAGCTCGTTCTAGAGCTCACCCCGTGGAGTAGGAATTGGGAGTCCGAATCATGTTAAATCCTATATCATTACTTTCTGTGCTTGGTTTTTGCATCATCTATTCACTTTTATTACTATTGCGGTCGGAGAGAACCCTAAGCTTCCTTGGCATTGTCACTCTTTGCGTTAAAAGGAGGTGACAACTCGAATCTATCAGTCACAACTCAGCTGCTTTTCTAGACCTATCCGTCAGACCTTAATTTATCTTCTGGGCCATCAGTAAACAGACTAAAGTAGCAAACACTGAATCAAAACCTCAAGAAACAGTCTAAAGTAATAAGGGTACAAGAAATCCCGCCCAAAGGATTTCAGGTCTCTCACAGTGGGGGTTGGGGATATCATTTATTGCTCCAATAATCAGACTCCCATTATCCTTGTCGTTTACTCACACGTGTTATGAAACACGTGACACAATATTATTCTCCATTTCTCATAAGAGTATATGTCAAATTTCTCTAATATTGTGTAGGTATGAGACTCAGTCTACACATAAGACTCTATCCAGAGACCTCAGTAAGAGTCTCTCAAAGATAGTATATATCACAAACCACAGGTGATATTTGAGATTTCAAACTTGGCTACTTACAGGAAACATGGTTGTGACAATGTCCATGTCAGTCATGTCGCACATGATCTCATCCTAAACACATATTAGGGCGACTTAAGTTTTAGCAGGGCTACTCTCAAATTCTCTTATAGCTAGAAACCGTCTAACCTCCACTCTTGGAGTTGGTCACTCGTTTGAGAAAGTGAATACTGCACTTTGACATATCTATTATATCACAGAATATATATATATATATATATATATATATATATATATATATATATATATATATATATATATATATATATATATATATATATATATATATATATATATATATATATATATATATATATATATATATATATATATATATATATATATATATATATATATATATATATATATATATATAATAAGTGAAACATTTGAAATTATAATTGGATTATTAATACACATAAAATTATATTTTTCATTAAGAATCACTGTTGTCATTATTGAGAAATTTCGAAGAGTACTCAAATCTAATGACTCTCTATGTCCCACAAAGGAGTCTCTAGTAATAGGTTTGATAAAAGGGTCAACCATCATACTATGTGTTGAAATGTATTTGACAGTCACTTCATTCTTCTCAATGATGTCTCTCACAAAATGATATCTGATATCTATGTGTTTGGTTATATTATGAAACTTAGGATCTCGAGTATAAGTGATAGTGACCTAATTATCATAATAAATCATTACTAACCTCCCACTATTTGATACAATTCCTAAGTTGTCCAATAGTCTTATAAGCCAAACACTCTCTTGAACTGCTACTGATTATGCTACGAATTCAACCTCCATCATAGATAGAGCAACACAAGTTTTGCTTCTTACTGCTCTAAGAGATGACTCCGCCATTGAGTAAGAAAACAAAATTTAACATTGATTTACGCTTATCCAGATCGCCTCCCTAATTGGCATATGAATATCCCACAAGACGCAAATCACCCCCTCCATAACACAAAGAGAAGGTTGCAGTTTTTTTTAAGATATCGAAAAATCCTTTTCACTGCTCTCCAATGACCTCTTCCAGAATTTGCTTGATATCTATATACCATACCGATTGCATAACATATGTCTATTTTTGTACACATCATTGCGTACATTAAACTTTCAACTGTCCTAGAATAAGGTACTTGACTCATTTTTCTTATTTCTTCATTAGTTTTAGGACACATTGCCAAGCTCAGACCCTCACCTTTAGCGATTGGAGTATCTATGGGATTACAATCACTTATCCCAAAGCGCTCGAAAATTTTCTTAATATAAGTCTCTTCTAGAAGATCTAGAAATCTTTTCGAACAATTCCTCTGGATATGTACTCTAAGGATGAACTCAACTTTACCCATGTCTTTCATGTCAAAGATGGATGATAACCATATTTTAATGGTTATCAAATACTCAATGTTGTTCCTAGCCAACATTAAGTTATCCACAGATAACGACAGAATCAAAAAAGAGTTATCAGATTTTATCAAATGGACACAATAATCCTTTTTGACCATTACAAACCCATAAGATATCACCTCCTCGTGAAATTTTAGGTACCACCGCTTGGATAATTGCTTAAGGTCATATATCGACTTCTAAAATCAACATACTTTATTCTCTTAACCTACTAGAATGAATCTAGAGGTTGTTCCATGTATATCTCCTCATTCAGATTTCCATTAAGAAAAGCAACCTTTATATCCATCTGATGTAACTTTAGATCTAAACTTGTAACAATTGCTAAAAGTAAACGGATCGAAGTAAACTTAACTACTGGAGAGAATGTCTTCTCGTAATCAATGCCTTTTGTTTGAGTGTAACCCTTAGCTACCATATGAGCTTTATATCTCTCGGTCAATTCGCTAACCTTCCTCTTGATTTTGAGAACCCACTTGTTCCCAATGACCTTTCTATTCTTAGGTAAGTCAACTAGGTCCCAAACCTCATTGACTTTCATAAATTCCATTTCATCATGCATAGCCTTGAATCATTGGTCTTTTGTAGAACCCTCGAGGGCCTCTCTCAGAGTCCTCAGATTATCCTCATCTTCTAAAGTCGCAATGAGTGTCTCATTCTCATTCTTAATCGAGAAACAATGACGAGGTATATTTTTCCGACCACTCGGACGAGGAGAGAGAGACTCCACTCCCACTATGACCAAGATCCACTTCAAGGCCTTGAATCCTGCCGCTAGGATCTATTGAGCCAATAGACTCATCCATCTCATAGAAGATGAAATCTTGATCAACTTCTTCTCTCTTAAGAAAATCATTCTTGAGAAATACGACATCACGAGACTCAATCTCTGTGACCGTCTCATTCGTATATTCTCCTAAGAACACATATCCTTTGGAGTATTCAGAATATCTGATAAAGATACACTTCTTTCCTTGTAGATCTAATTTGTGGTAGTTGTGCAAGGAATATTAACATGCTCGGCACAACCCCATGACTTCAAATGACAAGTTGTCTCGCTATCCAAAGCTTGTATGGGGTACTGACTACGGACTTTGTTGGAACATGATTAAGGGCATAGACAGCAATCAATATCGCATCCCCCAATAAGAGATAAGTAAATTGACCTACGCCATCATAGAATTTACCATCTCCAATAGAGTCTTATTCCTTCTTTCGACAACTCCATTCTGTTGAGGAATACCAGGAATAGTCTGCTATATTGTAATATTTTTTTTGAAACAGAGATTTTTAAATTGCTCAGACAAATACTCACATCCATGATTGATTCTAAGAGTTTTTACTCTCAAGTCTAACTGATTTTTAACCTCACTAATAAACCTCCTAAAGCATTCCAATGCCTCAGACTTGTGCGAGATCAGGTAGACAAAACTGAAATGCATGTAATCGTCTATAAATGTAATAAAATGTGTGGCTCCATTTCGTGCTCTCACATTCATGGGTCCACAAATGTCGGAATGAACCACCAACAATGGAGTCCCAACTCTCATTGCTTTCCTAAATAATTTTTTCATAGATTTTCCCACTAGACAAAACTCACATAAGGGCAACTCACCTTGGTTAGCTGGCTTAACGTGCCACATGATGCTAACCGATCCATCCTTTCTTGGCCTATGTGGGCAAGTCTACTATGTTATACACTCACATCATCCACTACACTATCAGATGCAAAGGCAATATGAGACATAGATTAAGGCCTATGAAATAAAATCAAATTTTGTGCATAAAGTCCTTCATGGACTATACCGAAACATATTAAAGAATTATCATACGAGATAGAAACATTAGAGTTTTTTATACAAACATTATATGATGACTAATCTAGATTACAGATATAAATTAGATTTCACCTAACCTTTGGAGCATACAACATATCATGAAGATACATGACTTGATTATTTTGCAACAATAGCTTGCAAGTTTCAATCCCTCTCACCTCCACGAATGCTCTGTTTCCCACATATAGTCTTCTCGCATGTGGACTTAAACAACAAAAGTCTATGTAAGCACTCCAATCTCAAGCTACATGGTTTGTTGCTCCCGAATATACAGTCCACAAAGAAGAGGAGTTAGTAAACATCACAATAGATGACACATAACTTGAACCATAAAAAGAAGAAAGATATACTTTTAGCTCACGACACTCGCGTGCGAAATGCCCAAACTTATCACATATGTAGCATCGAACTTTGCTCTTTACAAGCTCCTTCTTCTTACTTTTCTGTCCTTTCTCTATTGTCTTTGGTTTCTTCTTGTTATGACCCTTAGTCTTCTTCTTATGCTTGTGTCACTTGCGCTTGGTACCTCAGGAGCTCTTACTAGACTCTGCAATGTTAGCATGACCTGAAGTAGACTTAGTCATCTCCTGTCGCTCCTTCTCCAGCACACAGTGCCTACTCATATTCGTAAAAGTACGAATACTTTCTGTGTGCATGAGATAGGTCTTAACTACATCTCAGGAGTCAGATAAGGACTATATCACTCTCAATACCTGAAGCTCATTCGACATCAACTCCCTCATATTCTTCAAAGAGACAATCATACTCGACATATGCATTAAATGTTACTTCATAGTATGATCGAGTCTCTTCTTATAAGTAATAAACTTATATGTCAACATCCTCAACTTAGGACCTGAAGGGGTGTCATATTACTCTTTAAGAGCATGCCAGACCGACAAAGAAATAGGATATAGTTAATAAATCGGGATTAGCTCATCATGCATGATATTAAGAAGAATTACATACCTTAGCTTGGCCATCCATCATTTTTCACGCACGATACACCTCCTGATCTCGTCTCATTTGTGTCATGGTACCCTCCCCAGGGTCCATCATCTCGTGCATAAGAACTTCCCCGAGTTCTTGGTCCTCGAAGACAAATTGAATCTTCCGGTACCAATTGTCGTAGTTGTCACTGTTTAACTTGTCTCCCTTCACGAGATATAGTATGACAGTCTTAATTGCATCCATTTATCTATCACACAGAATAAAAAGATGTAAGTAACAATTGATGTTTAATATCTCAATTATGTACCTTACTAATCATCAAGACTTAAATAACTCAAATACAAATTTTAAGACGAGCATATGAATCAACAAACATCATACACGACAATCTTGTCATTTAAATTAAGATGTAGTACACAATTAGTCACATTATATTCTCAAGACTAATCTACGTGTCGTCGTGAGAATTTACACAATCAAACAATGGCAGTGCTTCCAGTAAGCCTACACGCCACCGTAATGGTCCACACATCTCGGAGTCAAACCTCTTCGTCATCTTCGAGACTCATGACATAGGTCGAGTCACTTCTGAAAATCCTTCTCGACCTTCAGATCAGATTTTGAATAATCTCAAAATCTAACTTGGTTTTGTACACTCGACAGAGTATCTCTGTGTGTCGAGTAATCCAGTTCAACCCAAGTATCTCTACTTGTGTCAAGCTCTTTAGAACCTCAGCGATCTCGAGAACTAAGGACCTTGCTCGTGCCAAGATCTCGCAAGTGCTGCCAACCACATTATCGATTACTTCAAGCATTGTCGAGTACTTGTTGAGCACTGCCTAGCTCCGTCGAGTACTTTCGACTGAGAATTTCGATTTTCCCGAGCAACATGCTAGAGAAACACCTGAGCACTATTTATGCTAAGTATCACTGGGCGCTCAAGCATTGCGTGCCCAAACACCGCTCATGCGGCTCCGAGTTTACCATTGGGCCCGACACCTCTTCTCGGATTTGCTCGAGTACTGCATCCCTTGACGTGTCCGAGCACCATTGAGCACTACAATACGCTTCACGCGCGCGGGCCTGAGCACCTTCGCATGCTCGAGCAGCATGTGTCGCCCGAGCATCGTAGACATGGTCGAGCATCGCACGTGGCCGAAGACCACATGCACCGCACACTCAGCATGTTCCTGAGGAATGCACACGCGGCCGAGGATTGTGCGCACCAGAGCACCTCATGCGATTGAGGATTGCACACGCACTAGAGCATTATACGTGCGGTCAAAGACAACACACACCCAAGCACTGCGCATCGACCGAGCACCACGAGTTAGTCGAGCACAATGCGCGCGGTCGAGCACTGCACACACACCCAAGGACCTCATGTGCGACCCGAGCTCTTCATGCGCGACCGAAGACTGCCTCCCGAGCACCAATAGTGTGCACACTGTTTCTTCGCTCAGGCGCCGGATTTCCTCACTGTTCATCCAATTGCGCCCGAGCACAAACAGTGCTCCACTACTATTTCTCCTATTGCGCTCGGGCACCGCGATTTCAGCATTGTTCATAGTCTTCGACGAGAATTGCATTCCGTGATCAACAACCATTTATGAGTCTTAACTCAAGAAATTATTGAACAATCTTGCGTTCACCATGACTCTAATACCAATGTTATACTTATGACGAATGAAAATTATGAAATCATAAGTTTACATACCTCGTTGTATGTAGATGTAGAATCGCTAGCACTCCATTGCTAAAAAATTTCTGTGAATTTTGCTGCCTTCACAGAACGCTCGCAGTCGAAATGAAAATCACGAGGGTTAACTCAAACTTCCACCACAGCGTCACAACGTCACAACCCTAAGCCTTGGTGATGTGATGATGATCCTCTTCTTCTCAACAAGAAGAAAGATCGAAGAAAGTTTCTCTGGATTAATGTTCGCTTCTCACAAGTAGACGCTCCTCGGCCTTCTTCCTTGCACGACTCTCTACACACAACACTTACAAACCTCCGACACCACACACAAGAAGCCTCCTCACCTCTTGTGCACTACACACTTGCATCATCATCTCACTTCTTCACAATAAGCATTTTTTATATGAAGGCAGAGAAATTCATTCCAGATTGTGGAGAATACTCGATCATGACTATGTTCGAGTTGGGAGAGTGATTGATGATTCTGTCCTGACAAATAGAGAAATCCATCCTAGACAGTGGAGAATATTCGATCCATGACTATGTTAGAGTCGAAATAGTGATCGACAATTTTATCCTTGACAGATGTAGAAATCCATCCCAGATGGTAGAGAATACTCAATCCATGACTATATGCAAGTTGAGAAAGTGGTCGGTGACTCTATTTCTGATAGATGGAGAAATCAATCTCAAATGGTGGAGAATACTCAATTCATGACTATGCCAAGTCAAAAGAGTGGTCGACGATTTTATCGCCGACGTATGAAGAAATCCATCCCAAGTGAGAAGCAATCTTTAGGGCATGTATGATTTAGATCTCAAAAATCCACATAGACTCACTAGGTTCCTTCCTTCTTAGGCACCAAGACAACGTTGGCCAAACACAATAGAAACTGGACTTCTCGAATATGGCCTGCTTCCAGGAGCTTTAAAATTTTGACTCAAATGATTTTATCTTTTTCTATCCCAAAATGTCACTTCTTTTGTCAAACTGGTTGAGCATTGGGCAGAATATTCAACTTGTGTTCAATGATACGAGGAGAGACTCCATGAACCTCTTGCACTGACCAAGCAAAAATATCATGATTTCCCATATGACAAAAATTAATTTGTCTCTCCATTCAGTCAGCAAATCCAATGCTATTTTGGTCACTTTCTCTGAATGTTTCAACACAATCTGAAAATCCTCTGATTCAGGTTCTATCGTCTGCATCATGAACTCTTTTTCCAATTTTGAACTTATTCCCCCAGTACCTCTATGTAGAATCTCGCTGAGCTTTCTTTTGATCTACTCGGACCATCTCCACATAATAATTTTGAGCGGAGCTTTGATCACCTACCACTTCTCCTACTTGATCTTCCACTAGGAACTTCATTTTTTGGTGATATATAGAGACTGCAACTTGGATAACATTTATGGTCGGTCGCCCCAAAATGATGTTGTAGGTAGAAAAAATGGTAACTCGAGTCCACCTATAAAAGTTCCTTCCCCAGGGACAGGAAAAGAAATTTGTCCTAAAGACTAAACTTGATGACTAGTAAATTCGAACATAGCCATAGCAAAGTGATGCAACTCGGTCATGTTGACCTGTATTTGGTCAAATACATCCTTAAAAATAATATTGATCGAACTGTCTATGTCTACAAATATCTTGGCCACCACATAATTAGCGATGGTGACTTGGATCACCATATTCTGTATGGGGAGTTGTTATCCTAGATAGGTCTTCTGGTCCGAACCTAATAATGGGACTTCTATGTATTCCTGTTCTGACTCTATATACCTTGAGTTGCCTCCCGTATGCCTTTCGTGCTTGATTGGAATCTCTGTCAATCTCGGCCCCTACAATCATGTTTATCATATCGTATTGTGGTGACCAATCTTCCACCACCTCCTTCCCCTTACTACCTTTTTGGAGTCGCTAAGAATGTTTCTCCATAGGTTGACCCTTGGTTTCTTGAGAGCGAGACCACTTAGAGGGACCTCTCTGAGCTGGACGAGAGAGAGAGAGAGAGCGAGACTAATGGTACTGAACTGCCTTATGGATTTCATCCATTAGCCCATAGCAGGATCGAATTGAATGCTCGTACACTTGGTATGCTATCCTCAAGTGACTTTAGTGAAAAGATTGGGTATTAGGAGACCTTAAACTTTCGGTCATTTGCGCCACCAAAGACCGCTCTTTGCCTCCCACCATTTCATTTGGTGCCCAAACCCTCCTTTTCTCTTGCTCATGTGCTTGTTGCGATAAAGGCCATGACATCAACTGTCAAAGAGGTGCCCAGGTTATTCTCTTTTCTGGGCGGGGTGGAGCGGTCGGGTCTCTCTCACCTTTTCGTGATTGTTGAGCCTTTTCTACGTGAATGTATTTCTCAGCTCATCCCAATAAGGTATTGTAGCTACTTGGCAACTTATTTACCAAAGAATAGAAAAAATTTCCTTCCACTAATCCCTATGAAAAAACACTAACAAGGATTTCAGGGATAGTAGAGGATACCTCTAGAGCAACAAGGTTAAAGTGATGTATATAATCCCAAAGTATCTCGCGCTTTCACTGCTTCATGAAGAATAAATTTGGTACCATCTTGTGATATATTTTACTGCTAGTGAAGTGTTGCAGGAATAAAGTGTTAAAGTCATTGAAAGATTGAATGGAATTCGGTAGCAACTGATTAATCCATCGCTGGGTTGATCCTGCTAGAGTAGTTAGAAATACTCGACACTTGACTCCATCGGTATATTAATGTAATAAAGGCACATTTTTAAAATGCCCCAGGTGGTCTTTTGGACTTGTGGACCCTATGTACTCGACTATTGCAAGGGGTGGAAGTGATCAGGTAAACTCTTTTGCAACAATATCAGGAGTAAAAGGGGTATTTCTTTGGGATAGAGTCCCCTTTTATGCACACCTTCGTCTTCCCCATAGGTTCATAGTATCGGGACTTGAGATTTCCAAGACTACTCTTCTTGGCCAAAAGTATATAAAGGAGAATCAAGAGGTGGAGGAGAATTCAACGTAGATTCTTACTGCTAGAAGTAATGGTGAACGGTTATCGCTACCATGCAGCTTAAATCCTTCGGAGTTAGAAAGTGTTGGCTAGGGGTCATCTTGAGGTGTTGTGTTATCCATCTCGATGTCTCAACTCCGCATTTCCACAGATGATATCAAAATATTTATGTTGAGACTCAGAGACAGAGTCTTCAAGATTGCAAATTCTCCACGTCACATCAAAATGGTGTGAGAGCCTTTGTTGCAATCTGTCAATGTAACATAGGATAAGAAAGGGATCAAAACATACCTTGATTAATCCTCTCCGATGTTAAAATCAGAATAGAGATTAGATGGAGAAAGAATGGAGAGGAGAAAAGTAAGACAAGTCAGCCTTACCTTGTGCACGCAATGGAACCAACTGATATATCTAAGGAAAGGTAATAAAATTGTGTGCCATTGAGTGGGAATGCAGAGATTACGGAGAGAGTGTCTTGTATTCCGAAGATAATTAAGGGCAATGTGGGACATCGTAATCTCCTGAAGCGAACGCATAATCCTGTATTAATGTTGTAATTATTACATATTATATGAGCCTCCCTTATGGGCTTTGACCTATCGCCATCGGGTCATATGTAAACGAGTGAGGAGGGTAGCATCTATACTCCGATGGGCTTAAATTCTATGTTGTTGAATCTTTCACTAGCATCACCGAGTCTTTCAGGATTGAGCCTTTCATCAAGGGTCATTGTCGAATTCTCATAGAGTTCATTGTGATTTTCGTCAATGTCGAATTCTTTGTGAGTCTTTCGGGAGTCTCAAACTTATCTGGTAGTTTATGTGACCTATTTATTGACTGTTTCATCACCAATGATTGAGTTGCAGCAATGCCACGTGGACCGTCCTTCTTACCCTCGCATCACTGGACTGTACTAGTCCCATTGGCGTTGCCCATGTCCCATTCAAGTATAAGTTTTTCCTTGGATTCCGGTATTTGCAGACTTGCAGCTCTTTTATTTAGTTTTTGTAATTTCATGGTTCCAAGGACACGAATCTTTCTTTTCTTTCGGTAGATTTCGAATAAATACCTTGGATTGTGTATTATAATTAAGTCACCATGTATACCTTGATCTGAAAACGGATAAAGTGAAATAGTTAAGAAATAAAATAATTATTTCTTAAAGAGTAGATAAAGGATAAATAAGTACTTGCTGTTTTACAGCAGTCTGATCCCACCGAACGAGAAAGCTGAAAACGATGCTAAAGCAAAATACCTCTTTTACAGTAGTCTCCCACCAAGAAAGCTCAAAATGATGCTGAAGCAAAAACCTCCTTTTAAGTCCATCTCTAATATATATCAGTTTATCAATCAACCGATGAGCAATTAGAAGATGATGCAGCAGCTCTATCCATAACTTATGCCACATCTTCAACAAAATCTCACAAGATTTAAATTTATAAAATAAAATAATTGTGTCCATAAAAATTATAAATTAAATTTATAAAAATTTATAATTTTATCATTAACTTTAAGGCCTTTTTTTATTTATTAGAAAATTATAGAACGGGACATAACTACTGTATCAATTGCATTGTCAATTAGTCAATATGATTTATTTGCCTTGCTTTTACATCCGTTCCATATATTTTATGAATTATTCTGATGAAAAAAATATATTCTACATCAAATAAATTTCAATTATTGGATAAAATCAAATAAAATAGAAAATTTTAATGTCATTTCAATTTAGGTAAAAATAAAAAATGACCTTAATTTTTTAAAAAATAAGAAAAAAGACGTAGACATTTTGGGTAAAAAACCCCCTCAACAAATATAATTCATAAAAATCATTATTTAAAATTTTTTAATCTTATTCATAAAAGCATTATTTTGATTTAAATTTTTTATAGAATAAATTTTTTAAAAATTAATAATATAAAAAATATGACATCCATAAATTTATAAGAAAATTATTTATAAATTTATTAAAATATTTAACACAATAAAGAAATAATTGCAACCAATAAAAAAAAAAATTTGACAATCCCCATTGATAAAATTTTGAATTTATAAAATAAAATAAATCATATCTTTAAATAAATTTAAATTTCATAAAATAATGTATAATTTTATTTTATTAAACAAATAACCCCATGCATCCATTAAACAAATGTAAATTAAAAAAATATATATATTTTTAATGCCTTTTGAGCTTTTTTTTTTTTTAAGAAAAAGACAATCTTTGATAGTTGATTTTTGCTTATTCAGATTTATTAGAGAAACTATAAAATTAAAAATAACTAGTATACTAATTGCATTGCCAATTAGTCATTTATTCGGTCAATAATATTTGGTTAATTAGCAGAAGAAATAAAAAATTATAGTCCATAAATTAGTGACTATAGTGCATTATCGATACAAAAGACAATATAAGTCAAAGAGGTGGACGATAATGCATTATCTTCTACAAAAGGTGATTATATTCACCTCGCTCACTCCCTAGACAATCCCCACAACAATTGGGAGGAAGGTAAATTATGATATAATATCAAGCAGCCTCCTGCACAGAAGAGTCAAGTACCCTAGGGGAATAAATCCGAGAGAAATTGATCCGTGCTTATTTCTATAAATCTACTGCATGCGTAAGTACTAATTTGGATAACCTATGGAGATAATTATAATGCATTATCCATTCTAGGTGAAGTACAATGGATTCTTTCTCTGGTATTCCGTATGACGAGAACTTCATATACCGGATTGTAATTTTATCCATTCTAGGTGAAGTCGGAGAAGAGCGAGGATTATAGAATAATGAGAAGTTGATAATTTTCCCTGTTTCCTCAAATGCTATCCCTTTTTCCTTCCTAAATATTTTTTTTTAATCTTCCCTTCTACCCTTTTTTCCCTCCTGCTTCTTTCCTCACGAGTAAACCAAGCTTGAAAAGTATGATCTTTTTTTTCTTTAACTCTTAAACAAGAGAAATTTTGCTAAAGTTTAGTTGGTAGTGAATTGAGAAACAGTGAAAACGGAAAATATGAAGAGATTTAACAAATATTTGAGAAGATCCAAACACAAATATGAGAGATCATAAAAAGATTTAACTAGACAAGGAATAAAAAAAGAAATCCAAACAAGAACCGGCCAACAATTCTATAGTTGCTCAGACAAACATAGCCTCGATCGAACTAAAGAAACTTGAACCTGTGTTATTTCTCATTGATGCAAATCCCTTCTTGCTACTGAATTGCCGAGAGTTCATTTCGAAAGCTAAAATCAGTTTCATAATTGTGATTTTTTTGTGGGTTCTTAATTTGAATGAATTGGTGGCTTTAGAGAAAATGAGTAAGGATTGAATTTAGTGAACCCTTATTTCAATCAGATTGTTTGTGCAAATTAAAGGGTTTATTCCATTTTGGTTTAATTTTGATTTACTAAGTCTATATTTTTTTAATAATGTAATTACACTTATATTGTTGTCCCTCAGCATTCAACTATTTATTTATCATCACAACTTGAGGACCCTACTAATCTTTAATATCAATTTTCTAAAAAAAGCTAATGGCAAGTGCACAGTAGACTCATATTATTGAGTTAATATCAAGAACTTGGATAATTTAGTTGTCTTAATTAACTGGCCCATCGCCCCCTGCCTCTGATTTTATAAAGAAACTAAGAGTGCGTTTGGTACGTAGAATATTTTTATTTTATGGAAAAATATATTTGTGTTTTCTATTTTCATTTTTTAAAAATAAAAGAGCATTTTTCGAAAATAAAAAAAAATAGAAAATGAGAAAATGAAAATAAAAAAGGATTAAATCAAACGCTCTGGTTTCCGCCTATTCCCATTTTCCTTTTTCGTTTTCTGTATTTTTTTTATTTTTCAGAAAATGATTTTTTTTATATTTTCTAGTTTTTAAAAAAAATGTCCTTCATTTTTTTAGAAAATGAAGATGAAAAACACACACCAAACATGTTTTTTTTTTCCATTTTTCTCAAAAACTAAAAATAAAATATAAAATATTTTCCACGTAGCAACCGCTCCCATAGACCATAGTTGAAGGTAATAATAGCCAACCTAATATTTTTGTAAATCGAAATATGGTTGGCTACGTTTGGAACATGCAGCGAACATCGGCATGAATGATCCATGATCAAATTTGATTCAATTTAAAATAGTACTAAATTGACTTATTTAATTTATGAAAATATTTTATTTTTAAAATATGAATAATTTGATGGAAGTCCACGAATTTAAATATGTATATGAAAATCAAATAGAATATAATAGGATTTGTGGAATAGATCTAGTTTTATCAATTTCTATGACAACAAAAGCATGAAAATCGAAAACGATGGTATGGACAAAAGAATCTGATTGTAGCGGAACAATCATCAGTCGTAGTCAGCGACATTCGGTTCGAAGTTCCTGCGAAGATGCAATGGATGGCCTTCCATAGGGTTCTGAAGTGACGGCGTTGTAAACTTCTCACTGATAATATGCGAGGAGTCTTTCAGAATGCCAGCTCCTATGGGGACCGTATCCTATATATGGAAAATGGGTTGGATCCGTTATCAATCCATCATCAATAACAGATCCATTCTATAACGGATTCTACACATTAAATCCCACATCAAATAACTGAAACCCGTAAACCAATAAATAGAACACTTAATCGAGTTCGAATCAATACGAGATAATCAGACGGTTACGATAATCACATGTAAGCCCATCACCAACAATCTCCCACTTAGGCTACATGAGATTCTGAATGTAACGTATGTCCAAAATTCTTTAGTTGAGCTCACTATACCATATTGAACTAAATCAATCTGGTCCATCAACTTCATTGGTATAAGACTAAAGTGATCATTGTTACTCCATATATATATCGGTAGCAGGATCCATTAGTAATCACAACACCAATGTCATTAATGGCATAGATCAGATGTGGATGTGTAGCATGAGAATTGCATGAAGTGTGATCTGCACATGTCAATTCCCAAATGATCCTCTTTATGATCCAGAATAGGGTCATGATCACGTTTACAAGCATTGTATGCTAAACCACAAGCACCATATGCTAAACCGCACTAGCAAACCATGATCTAAACCTCATAACTCAAAGTAGAGTCTTACATCATATTTACAATCACCATATGCTAATCGTATTAGTAAATCATGATGTTTTTATACAGAGTGTCAAAGATAAATTACACATATATTTTTCCTATCTTAGTGTGCACATCAGAAATAAAGATATACATGTGTCTTGATTATAAAGCATCCTAGATAATAGAGTAATACAAACTCCCACTTAATGGGTACTTCATCCATATGAAGAACTTCCATTTTCAACCCACGCTGATAATGGATATAAAGTCTGTCTTAATATGCTCTATCAAAGCTTTGACCTCTCTGAACTCTTTCTTTTAACCGTTTGATACTTTATGTTGACATAAAATGAAGTCGGCATGCCATGATTGTTCTTCGCCTAAAGTTTTGCAACTTTATTATCACAATTGATCTCATATAGCCATCAAGGCTCTAAATGATATTTAATCTTGTGATAAATTCTATAATTATATTGGATGTTCTATAGCAATTTACTTACTCATTCTTCATTATTGAGGTGACTATCAACGTCTGTTTGATGCTTTTTCAAATGATAGCTCTTCCTAACAATATGAAGAAATGACCTAATGTAAACCTCTCATCGTCCAGACATTCATCAAAATGCGAAGTTTTAATATCTAATTACCTCAAGACAATCAAATCTTCGCTATATGAGTATTTAAATAATTTATTGCAAATACTACAAGACTCTCTTTATAGTGCATTTCTTTATGTATCTGCCTAACATTCTCATTATGTACACTATAACAAACCTATACATACCTATGTATATATGAGACTTCCTACTGCCTATACATAAAGATGTTTCTTCATCTCATTAATTTCAAGTTCACGTTGTGGACATTGTTACAAGCTAGATTTGTCACTCAAGATCTATCATTTCAAATTTACCTAATAGAAATGATTTGATCTCATTCAACGATTATTCACTTGCCAACGAGATGTCTTCCACATATAGGATAAGTATGATAGATTTGCTCCCACTGAACTTGACATATATGTATTGATCAATTGGATTCTCTTTAAAACCAAATGGAGAAACTACTTGATCATATTTCTTGTACCACTGATGCGATGATAGCTTTAAGCCATAAATGGACTTCTTAATTTACATACTAGGTGCTTTAAATCATCAGATTCAAAATTCTCTGGTTGCACCATGTATATCGATTCTTTAATATCTCCATTAAAGAATGCAGCCTTAACGTCCATTTGATGTAACTTAAAATCATAATGAGTTACAAGTGTCATGATTATCCTTATGGAGTCTTTCATCATACAGGTGAGAAAGTCTCCTTTGTAATCTATATCTACTTTTTGAGTGAATCTCTTGGCTACAAGGTGTGCTTTCGACATTGTCCTGTGAATATTATTTGGTTTTAAATATTCACTTACCACCAATAATGATTTCACTCTTTCAGACAATTCGACTAGCTTCTATACGCCATTGATTGTCATAGACTTCAACTCAACCATTATGACTTTAGTCCATTTTCCAGGGGTTTAGAATATTGTTTGACTTTTTGAAAAGATGAAGAATCATCTTTCAACCCAATATCAAACTCATATACATATTCTTGGAGATAAACCTAATCATGTGAAAACGTGGATCTCCATTCTCTAGTGGATCGACTTAATGACACTTGTACTTGAGGCATTTGAGGTGCTTGAGGAATCTGCTCAACTATAGAAGGGTGACCTCAACTTGAGTAGATGGTTCCTTTACTTGCATAAGGGAGGACACAAGGACATCATGAATTACTACTCCTACCAAATGTACAACCTCAATAACATAGGGTATGGTAACCATACTACTACTAGTTACACCTGTAGTAACATAGATAGGATGACAAGTGTTATCCTCCTTAAAAGATATATCCCTGAGTTCAGTGCTCCCACTGTCCTCAATGAACTTGACATTTCTCATTTCAAAAAGAACCTATTTTAGAGAGTCATAACATTTAAATCCCCTTAACCTTTTAGAATACTCCATAAAATGATAGTTAATAATTCTTAAGTCAAATTTCCTTTTATTAGGCCTATAATGCCTAGCCTCATCCGGACAACCCCAAATATGTACATGTTTAATACCATATGAAGTTTGACTCACTACCTAATTGGGTACTTTGTTGAGTAAGTAAACTACAGGCTTGAGTGTTTCACCCCATAAGAGCTCCAGTAAAGAAATAAAGATATCATACTTCTCACCATGTCATTTAGGGTCAGGTTCCTTTGCTCAGCTAACCATTCTGATAAAAAATACTAGACATCGCATTTTGAGCCACAATCCCACACTCAAAAAATAATTGGCAAAAGGTCCTAGACACTGTTCTCCAGATTCATCATAATGACCGTAATGTTTACCTCCACGATTGGATCTGACAACTTTTCTTGCCTAGTTGTTTTCAACTTCAATTTTGAAGATCTTAAATATATCCTAGGACTCTAACTTCTCAAGCAAAAGGTTATAATTAAGCATATCGGAAATAGTAATCAATAAGAAAAAACTAATAAAATATGTTTGTCCATTCCAAAATACCTTAGGGGTCTCATAATGTTATTACATCGATTTGCACCTTTGTTTCTTTTGTTAGTTATTTTTCCTTTGACACACTTTATGCAGACATCAAAGTATGACATGTCAAGAGAATGGAGAATTCTTTATGACATTAACCTTTCTGGGCATTGTTTAGATATGCGTCCTAAATGCCTTTGTCATAATATAAACGAACTCTCATTAGTCAAATTTTATTTTGTACCTATACTATACTTTATATCGTTGTCTGTGAGAGTCATAGTATTTAATCTAGCTCATTAAATAGGAAACCTATTCCAATAAGTATATATTGAATTTTAGAAAACATTAAATGTTCCTTTTCCAAATGAACAAGTGTATCTTTATTTGTCCTAAATGATGAAATAACAAGTACATTTTTCAAAACTTAAATTACATGGGTCTCTAAACAAAGCTGAAAACACTTATAGCATTCACTGTAGTTTTCTTGCTGTTATTTATAGAGGTATATTTCACCGTCAATGGGCAATTGTTACTAAGACAACCATACTAAGCGACACCAATATATGTGATAGCCCCAATGTTTATCCACTAAGTGTCGGTAGGTACAATAACAAAATTGACTTTTAAACTAACCTAACCGAGAAGTTTAATACCGGATACTGCAGTTTTAATATCCTTACTCATATTGATGGTCCTTTTAGATTCTGTGATTTTAAAAATCTTAAGTTATTAGAATATTGATGTTACAGGTAGATACGTTATGTGCACTAAATATAAAAGAGAGTATACCAACATATAGCCTTACTTTATTGCCAAGAACATAACGAGATAATAATAAATAATGTGTATAATACGCATGTCTAAAATGTATGGGCTAAATGAGATACCACGTATCTTATTACACTTAATCTTTGGACTGTAGTGTAACTTATCAGTGGTACTCTCTAAATCATAACTCATGATAATTTTCGTTGACCACATCATGTGCCTTCCTTTGGGCCAACACATGATATACATAACTAAATTATCCCTTATATGAGTTATATTTGTCTAAGTCTATGATTTACAAATCCTTGATCTACCACATAAAATTTATTCCCTGGGCTGATACCCTATGCACATGATCTATAACATAATTTATCAAACTATTGATCTACCACGCAAAATGTCTTCCTTTGGGCCGACACATTGTCTGCATGATCAACATAATTCATTAAGCTATTGATCTGCCACACAAAATGCCTTCCTTCCGGTCGACACCTTGTGCTCATAATCAATAAAATTTAGCAATAAAATTTGTTCTTTATATGTAAACCATTCCTAACATATGTCTGGCATAAACATAACTTTTCTTTGAGCCAATTATATTTAATATAAACATACATCTATCTATACAGTATGTACTAATCCTCCCTAATAGTTCTCACTTTGGTGATAATTATTAGTTTGAAATATAATCATATATGTAAATAGATACTTTATAAAACCTAGTAAACTCAACTATACTTTAGTAGCCTTATGATGTAGAAAACGACCATAACATCAGACTAAAAATTTTGAAGCCTCCGAAAAAGCCCTAAATGATGTTTTTAAGACCCGAAACAAGTTGTTACGGGGGTTTATCCCTCATACACATAGAGCTCTGAATCAGCTTCGAAACGTAATCGAGAACGCCTTAAAACTCATCCCAAGCGAAAAGGTATGGCCTCCGAAAGTTTTCTACATCAAAACTGTTGTGTTTGAGAGATGTCCTAAGGAAATTGCCTTATAGTTATTTATTTGATAAATAAAGATTCACTATTTGAGTGTACATCTCATATGTATTTGATTGGATCTTAAACTCATTTACTGAATGTTTGCAATACAATTCATATCATGAGAAAATTTATGATTGGATCACAACTAGTGAATATCTCTACATGTGTAATTATGAAGTATTAAAATAATCCCTAGTCATTGAATTGATCAGTTTGGACATCATCAATTTGGTGAAACTAGCACGAGTTATACTCCTTGGTTTATCCAAGCAGCTGCTTCTCACTGGCTGGAGACATTGTGATGTTGAAAGTTAAACATGAATGTTGGTTATGGATAACTAGTTCATTGGAGTGACCTGCTATAAGACTTCACATGGTTCTCTTCATATAAGATATGTCAGTGGAGCTCTTATTGCAGCTCGAGTGTGAGTTTCCTTCGACTTGAGGTATTCAAGTCATCTTGATCATGGAGACTTATACTTTAACATCTTAGTCGATACATCTCTACGGAGGTGTGGGTAAGAGATGATTGGGTATAAGTTGAAGTGCTCGAAGGTGATTGAATAGCCAACAAAGGATTCACTATTTCTTGCGAGGAGATGTATACCCTATGGTCACTCGTCGGATTATTACTCAAAGTCTTTAGCCAAAGCATTGTATGAGAAGAGTATGGTACTATTGGATGCATGTCGAAGTAATTAGAATCCACTGGACAAGGAAGTATTACTTGGGCTAGGTGTGACGTAGTCAGCCTAGTGGGGACTGACACAATAGACCATGTCCTGAACCAAGTGGGTATAAGATGAGTGAAAGGAACGAGGCATGATTCATTGTAGCTGCTGAAGGGTTCAGAAATGATTCTGAGATCAACCATTGATTTTTTGATTAATTGGGGATCATGATGTACTACTAAGTATCACTCATAATTGTTCCATAATTAATGGTTAATTATGAATGACCAGCATAAACCGAGAACCTATAAGGTCACACGCATAACGAATCATTCGAAGAGATTTAAAGACGAGTTTGAGAATTGGATTCTCAAGATCGAGAGATATCGAGTTTGGTTGGACCATACACATGACAAATATGGAAATATTCATTAAGTCAGAAATGCGAAAGGAGCACGACTTATGAAGATGGGTTGGGCCTTAAGAGGTTTAATTATAAATCAAACCCGTTTTGTTTAATTAAATAGGCCTTCTTTTGGTTAAGGGCCCAATTAGGGTTTAATAGATAAGATTAAGCCTTAATGGTTATGGACTTATGGATTTGATCCACTAACCCATAACCCATTAGGTTTAGAGCATATATAAAGAGTTATAAAGGCTAAAATCTTATATGGGTCGTGCTTAATCCCCTCCTCTTCCTCCTTGTCGCCTACTCCTTCTTCTCCTTCCTCTTCTTGCCGCCAGCCCTAGCAAGTCCATCTCTTGTTTTAGGTCCAGCCAACTCCTCCCTAAGGTAGTGGGGAACTTCGGCTAAGGTTTGGAACAAAGGTTTCTTCCTTTGTGCCCTTGGCCGAACCTAGAAGAGTTGGGTTTTGGAGCTTGCCGTCGACCACCAAGGAAATAAGAGTTGTTTCCTATTTTGATGGGTCGCCTTTCTTGCTCTTCGATCACCCAACCTTCCTGCTTCGTCTAGTAGCGAAGAGAAGGTCAAACTCGTGGCTTAGAGAAGTCGTTTCTCTGAAGATTCGGCGTGGAAATGAGTAGAGACGAAGCTCCGCGAGCGTCGTACGGTTGATGCCCTTCCGGTCTAACATCATTCGAAAAGTATACCTAGGATAAAATTGGTTTTATTCTTATTTAACGTAAAATTTTATTTGGCGGATATGTCTGCACGTGTTGTAATCTTGCATGTGTAGATGTGTGTGTTGTAATAATTTAGGAAATTATTATATTTTATTCCACTGTGTTCGTTTATGAAACGGCAAAAGCACATATACACGTCGGCCGTAACCCTACAAAAACGTGCTCGAACTCATCCACGCTCATCATCAGTCGACTGATAGTTATGGCAGTCGACTGACGGACATCAATCACCTACCTCAGTTGACTAGAATACCTTCTGTGGACAATTTCATGAGCACCTGTCGACTAGTGCATGATAGCAATCGACTGATCAAGTCATTCGATTGCTCCAGTCTACTAAAACACCTTATGTGCACAAACTCAGTCTCACCAGTCGACTAAACCTTATGGCAGTCGAGTGAAGTACATCAGTCGACTGCCTAGTTGACTAAGAAAGTTTTTGTTCCCGAGTTTAAGCACAACGGTCGAGTGTCATTTATGGCAGTCGATTGGTATGTGCAGTCGAGCTCAATTTTAGCCACAACAGTCGATTGGTGCTTGATATCAGTCGATTGGTAGACCATTCAGTCGACTGGTGCAAGGCATCAGTCGACTGGTGCAAGGCATCAGTCGACTGATCGGTGACTCAGCATGATTTTTGTAGGGCAAACATGACAGTTTCACCACGAACGATGACAGTTACTCCATTGTTCTTCGTGTTCTTCGTCGAAAAACACAAAACCTAAGATCTAGTGTCCAAAACTAGGTTTTCTATTTACATTTTCATCAAATAACCATCATTTTGTGACAAAAGTTTCAAATCTTGCACAAAATTGACAAAAAAACGACGAAAACTATAACTGAACGCCAAAGAAATCGATAAAGCAACCAAAGCTCTGATACCAATTGATGGAATTCCATGAATCTAAGCATGTATACAAAAACCAAATAGAATACAACAGAATTCATGGAGTAGATCTAGTTTTATCAATTTCTATAGCAACAAAAGCATGAAAATCGAAAACGATGGCATGAACAAAAGAACCTAATTGCAGCGGAACAACCATCGGTCATAGTTAGTGAGATTCGGTCCGGAGTTACTACGAAAATGCAAAGGATGGTCTTCCGTAGGGTTTTGGAGTGATGACACCATAAATTTCTCGCCGATAGTATGCGAGGAGTATGTCAGAATGTCAGCCCCTACAGGGACCATGTCCTATATATAGAAAACGGATCGAATCTATTATTGGTCCATCATCAATAATGGATTCGTTTTATAACGGATTCTACACATTAAACCCCACATCAAATAACTGAATTCCACAAACCAATAAATAGATCACTTAATCGGGTTCAAATCAATACGGCACAATCGGACGGTTACGATAATCACATGTAAGCCCACCATCAATATAATTTTATCTGATATAATTTAACTTTTTAATTTTATACAGCTGCCTCCCCACAAGAAACCTAAAATAGAAGATAATTATAGCAAAACCTACATCTCTCGTATTCATATCATCTTAAAATGCATCAATCGTTGAGTTGAGCAATTAGAAGGCGATGTAGCATCTCTTGCTTAAATCTTCAGTCAGTGAGATATGTTACTTCCTCTTCTTCTTACTCTTTCTTTTGTTGGATTATTCGTTACTTCTCGATCGTATATATGCTCATTTCGGTCATGTATGCAAAAACTTGGGCATGAGGAAATAATTAAGGCAAATAGTTTTGGCTAGAAAAATAGGTATCAAATGCAAACTTTTTTCCTTTTAATTCTGGAAGAAGATCTGAACAAACTCAAATACCTTTCAACTATTTTATTGTTCCTCTTCCTCAAAATGTTTGATCTATCAATTCAATTTTGGGTAAAAACTAAAAAAATATACCTTTATAAAATCTAGAAAAACAGATTGACAAATTGGTCCGACTTATAAAAAAAATTGTAATCGATAAATTTTTTATTATGCAAATTAATATATGACCATGTTCGAACATCTATAGTTTTTATTTAAATTTATACAAAAATAATTTATAAAATAGAATAATCCAACTAGAGAATCTCACTGAGCAAAAAAGGAAATATTTAAATTTATAAAACAAAATAATCTTGACTTTAAAAGAATAAATTTAAATTTATTAAAAAATAATTTTATTTAATAAAAAAATCATAGAAAGGAAATTATAAAAAAAAAGTTGGACTTAAGGTATTTTTTTAGATTTATTAGATAATTATAGAATTGCAAACTGATAATTTTTTTTCATATGAAAAAGATATATCCTACATCAATTAAATTTCAATTATTGGATAATACCAAATAATTTTTTTTTAATTTTTTAATTTAATTTCTTTAATTTTAAAAAATAAAAGATAATTTTATAAAAATATTTAACACAATAAAGAAATAATTGCAACCGATAAAAGCAAAAAAAATTAAATTCAAAGGAAAATAATTTGACAATCTCCATTGATAAAATTTTGAATTATAAAATAAAATTAATCATATCCTTAAATAAATTTAAATTTCATAAAATAATTTATAATTTTATTTTAGAAACGCCCTTTTGAGAACACCCATAAAACAAATGTAAGTTAGAAAAAAAAAACTTATATTTGGAACTCCCTTTGAGATTGCTTTAAAAAAAAAAGAGACAAATCGTTGGTTTTTGCTCATTCAGATTTATTAGAGAAACTGTAAAATTAAACATAACTCCCAACTCTTATTAAATAAAGGGAAGCCCGATGATCTCTTATTATATGGGGTTCTGAAGAAAAGTTTATTGTATACCGTTTTATCTTACTTTATAAAAATATTATTTTTAGAACTTGAACTCATGATCTTTAAATTATAAGACAATAATTTTATCGTTGTGTTAAGGCTCTTTTTATATATTCTTTGTATAAATTTAAAAAAATTTCTCATGAATATGATATATCCAACATGAAATTTTTCCTCGTAAATTCTTCTTCAGATATTTCTTTTGCATAAAAGCCATTTTAAATGTTTAATATATCTTAACGAGTATTTTTGTTACTTCTTCATAATTAGTTTTCTGATGTAAAGGCTCTCTTTTTCTCATAAGAGCAAACAGAAGTTGATAAAAATGCAAGCATAGGGAGTAACTATTATAGTACAAATTTTGATCTGGCCTTGAGCGGTTGATTCATTAGTCTCAAGCAATGGTCCTAGACTTTTTTTTTTTTATTGAAAGATACCTTGGCAAACTATCGGAGATCATTGAGGGAGAGATGGGCAAAATGCTAGGGGTTAAAGGAGAGCTTGCAAGGCTTCGATGAAAATTATTAAGAATCAAAACTTATATTCAATATGCAAAAAAAAGAAGACATAGAGATCAACAAATGGGTGAAGGAATTTAAAGACGTTGTGTATGATGCATGATCCTATTCGAGATCAAAAGATGAGATGACTCAGCAAAATACTCACTGCCAAACTTCTTCGACTGGCTAAATACAAATTAGATAGGTCTTCGAGATGCCGAACTGGTAAGATCGACCTTGTTCAAAGCTTTGTCAATTTGGGTGTACGTGTGATTTTAGGAGATCAGAGGACGGATGCCCGTAGGTCGGCCTCCAGCGAAGCTTTAGTAAGAGGTTGGACAGAAGAAGTCGGGCATCGCTAGTGTTGCGGGAGATCAAGCATCTTTGAAGATCGGTCCAAGCAATCCGGGCCTAAGAGGACTCGAAATAGATGAGAAGGGGGTTGAGGAATATTTCAGCAAAGCCCCTCCGATGTTCAAGTCAAAAGTGGAGAAATAGAGAAAATGGAGAATAAAGATAGCAAAGTCTTTGAGATTACCTCCTCCCCCTTTTCATGCCATCTGGAGAATTATATATACTTGTTGCAAGAAGAGATGGAGAAGTGGGTGTGTGACAACATGGAGTAGTGAAGGTGTGGAATCATGGAGGCATGGAGTGGGGACATGTACTCATATTTGTTGACTAAGTCCACCTCACCACGTAGACCTTAGATTATTTCTCCCTATCATAGATATCCCCAACTAATCTAGTCGAAGGAAATGCAAGTTCAACTGGCTAGACTTGTGTTGAACATAAGATAACATGCAGTCATGACATCTGTTGTCGAGGTGGAGACCAGTGAAGATGCCGAAGTGGGGATGCTGAGGTGGAGATCTATAAAGATGTCGAAGGACTCCTTGGTCCAAGAGTAAGGGAATAATAAGGATGCCGAGGTTCGAGACGAAAATAATAACTCTAAAGAATATCGATCCTTCAGTTCAAGACTAAGGGAATAATAAGGATGCCGAACTGGCAATTTGTTGAGGGATGCCTTGGTGCGAGACTAAGATAATAAACCGAAGGCCACCTTATAGTTTTAGACTAAAGGGATAATAAAGACACCAAAGCTTGAGCTGGAGATAATAGATCGGAAGTCACCTTAATCTGTCTGAGACTAAGGGAAATAATAAAGGTGTCGAAGTTTGAGCTGGAGATAATAGAACGGCAGCTCACTTAGTTTGAGACTAAGGGAAATAATAAAGATGTTGAGGCTTGAGCTGGAGATAATAGATTGACAACCACCTTAATCTAAGACTAAGAGAAATAATAAAGACATTGAGGCCTAGGATGGAGGGTTTCTGCTACGAAATCAGCATGTGCTTGCACTTTGATTGTAGTTCAAAGTTGATACTGAATATCATAATCCGCTAGCTCAGTCGTCCATTTGATTAGTCGTCCTAAGGTTGGATTTACGAATACCCTTCCAAGGCTGCTATTGGTTAGTACTATGATGGGGTGAGACAAAAAAGTATGGGCATAGCCTCCGAGCTATTAGGATAAGGGCCAAAGCTAGTTTTTTAAGAGTACTATGCCGACTTTCTGTATCCTTCAAAAGGTGGCTTATAGAATATATATGGTTCTATTTACTTTCCTCTTATTGGATTAACACAATGCCCACTGCTTCTTCGGTGGCTGCTAAATACACCCATAATCTCTCTCCTACTACTGGCTTTGAAAAGTAGGTACTTATGTTAAATACTTTTTGAGATCGACAAAAGCTTACTTACACTTCTCGTCCTATGAAAACTAAACTGACCTCCAAAGCACTTTAAAGAAGGGGAGATTGTTGGGGATCTCTGGTGCGCTAGAGGGGGTGAATAGAGTCGTTCAATTTCTTCGATT
Source organism: Wurfbainia villosa (assembly GCA_025175895.1). Classification (NCBI taxonomy): domain Eukaryota; kingdom Viridiplantae; phylum Streptophyta; class Magnoliopsida; order Zingiberales; family Zingiberaceae; genus Wurfbainia; species Wurfbainia villosa. The sequence goes on from CM045998.1 coordinate 350,711, forward strand.
CGTTCTTGTCTATAATTCGTTAGTGTAGCGGAAATACAAGATATATATAAATGAAATACAAGAACAAATACTCTACAAGCAAAACACAAAGGTTTTACGTTGTTCAGAACCTACGGACAGTCCCTACTCCACGGTGGTGCTCTAGTGATCTACCCTCACTATGAACTTCTCCTTCTCAGTATGACACTGGAGGTGGAGAAACCTCTTACAAGAACTTACAACACAAATACAACAACCAAAACAAGATACAAAAGCAAATGGACACAAATAAGTGAAAACATTTTACAAATGCGAGCTTTTGATTGCTTTTCTTTTAGTTGCTTTGTATGCCTTTGAAGACCTGAAAATGCAGCAACACTTTGCCTCAAAATCGCCCAAGAACCACTTGTGCCATAGCCAACCTAGCATCCTCTTCTTTTGATATAAGACACTTAGTAGAAATATTAAAAGCATACGAGGGATCAACATAATAAATATTTTTTTCCTATATCGAACTAACATGAAATCTTCTAAGCTTTTATGCCTAATTAAATATTTTGAGGATTTAAATTCTACATTATAACTTGCATCATAAAGTTGACTCACATTAAGATAGTTAAATTTCATGCTCTTAATTAATAATACTTTATGAATGATGATTTTAGGGGATTCCTTAATTGTACCTCTATCTAAAATCTTGCGCTTTCCATTATTCCCAAATGATACAATTCCTTCTTAACGTAGTCGATTGTGGAAAATTTGCTCACATCTCCTGTCATATGCCTTGTGCAATCGCTATCCATAATCCACATACTTTGCTCACCTACCTAAACAATATGAAAATAAACTCCTTTGGTACCCAAATGTTTGGACCAGAAATATCATTTAAATATTTCTTGTTGCATACCCTTAATGGTTGTCTTTCTATTTATTAGGAAAATATAAGCAACTTCCATATCCTTAGGCTTGTATCCTATACCGACCTTATTGTATACGACTCTTTGATCTCTAAGGATCATATCAAGATATTTTGAGCCATCGGAGAATTTTTCTAAGCATGATTTTAATTCAAGTACTTGGCTCTTAAGGCTTTCATTTTCCTCCCTAAGCATGCATGAATCACTAGATAAAGATGTGTCATTTCTAATTGCTTTAATTTCTATCCTTAAATCTTTAACCTTAGTTTTTGACTTAACTAAAACATTTTTAAGACAAGCAGTAGTCTTATAAAGAAGTTCTACATGAGGAGACTCTTTTACCTCATCGTCACTAGATGACGATTTGTAGCTAGATGAGGATTCTCCTTGACTTGAGCTTGATTCGTTGGTGTCATTGTCCAAGGCCATGAATGTCATATGTCAGGTGATGTGGCAAAGCTCGTCCTTATCAGATGAGTCCTCAATGTTTTGAGTATATATCCCATGTTGCTTGTGCCACCATGGCCTCCTCCTCCTTCTTCTTCTTTTCTTTTCTCTTCTTTTCCTTTTCTTTCTTTTTCTTCAACTCCGAGAAATTTGGCCTGGTATGCCCCTTTTGATTACATCCATAGCAAGTAACATTAGTATTAACATTTGAATTACTACTAGATTTACCTCTTGAAGATTTGAACATCTTCTTTACATCCATTTTCATAAATCTTCTTGATTTCCCCACCACTTCTTTACATAGTGAGCCATTTCATTAGCCAACAACAATTCTTCGTCGCTACTTGATTCATGCTCCAACTCGGATGATGAGGAAATTTCCTTCCTTTCCTTCCTCTCTACAAAAAGAGCTAGACTTTTCTCCTTGAAAGGCATGTTAGCTTGCTTATGTAATTCGAATTCACAAAATAGTTCATCTAATTTAACTAAAGAAAGATCTCTAGAGACCTTATAAGCATCAATCATTGATGCCCATAAGGTCCTTCTAGGGAAAAATTGAAGAACATACTTGATCAAGTCTCAATTGTCTACTTTCTCACCTATAACATGAAGTCCGTTGATGATTTTCTTAAACCTTCCATGCATTTGACTTACGGTCTCATTAGCCTTCATGGCAAAGGTTTGTAGTTGTCCTAGCAATAGATCCCTCTTTGACTCTCCTTTGCCTACAACCGAAGTCGAGTATGTGACCATGGGTGGTTGTATGACTCAATTGCTTTGGATGAGACATACTATAGAGGATTATGAGTTACACTACTCTAACATCAAAGTTTATTGTGATAATGTGAGTACCATTAATTTGATCAAAAATCTGATACATCACTCTAGGATAAAGCACATTGAAGTGAAGTATCACTTCATTAGAGATCATGTGGCAAGAGGAGACATTGAACTTAATTACAATGAATCTAAGTCCAATCTCGCTGACATTTACACTAAGGCTCTCCCCGAAGTGGAATTTACATCACTTAGGAGATAACATGGAATGTACTTTGTAGAGTAGTTGGTATAAGTTTGCATGATCCCATAGCAAAACTCTAGAATTATACCTTGATACTTCTCACAAAATACCTAAGAAACCATGATTTTTGTATTTAACCACTTAGGCATCATATGAGATGTTAGGAAGATGCATTTGATTCATAATGCTTGTTATGATGCATTATTTTGAGCCAAATTAACATCTAGAGACATGAATCCTTCAATGGACCGATCATTGGGAAGACTTATATATAATTAATGTGAACATGACTCTAAGAACATGGTTGAAAATGTCAAATATAATACCTTTTAAATTGTGTTTGTCTTGTTTTGAAAAATAATTTTTATTTGCTAAGCAAAAGTAGTACAAAGTTTTGAAAAACCTTTAGAGTTTTTGTTTGTTTTTAAGTTTGTGTCAATATCAAAATCTGAAAAAGATATATTTTTAAAATTATTTTTCCTTGATAGAAAATGACTTGAAAAATGTGTCTGCAAAATTTCATGAATTTTTGACACCCCCTAGCTTTAGTTATAAATTTTTGATTTTCGACTGAAAACCCAAACTGTACATTTTAGACAATTACAGTCGACTGCTGCAGAAACTAGTCAACTGTTGGCACTGATCTTTGGCAGATTAGCTTGATTTTCTCATCTAGAGCCAAACCTAAGTTTTCCAAACTCTATGATATGATTAGCGCAGCATTAAAATGTTATTGTTTAATGGTTAAGGGGGAGTAAGACTAAATTGATGCAATGGTTAAGGAGGAGGTTTAACTATGTCATTATCTAAACCCAAACCCTATGTGAACATGCTTAGTTGTTGGTGCAAAGTTAGGCAATCCTTTTATTCATATTTTTATACTTTGCTTAACATGTTAAAGTTTGAATGTGTCTTGGATTAAGGGAGAGCCCTAAGTATATTTTATTCTTTAATTTAAGACATAAAAACCTTACTCATACATGATTTATTAAAAATTTGCCTATCTCTTTTTGATGTGTGTCAAAGGGGGAGAGGAGAAGATTTAAGTTAGAATTTATATTGTGACATATAATGTTTTTATTGTATATTTAAAAACCTAACTTAAATGATTGTCAAACATCAAAAAAGGGGAGATTGTTGGTGCAAGTGTAAGTATTAATCTTTTGATGTTTGGATAATCATTTAGAGTTAGACAATATTTGTGATCTAACATGAATGTTGAGTATCAAGTACAAAGAAAGTCCAAGTATAAAGATTTGACAAGTAAAGTCCGAGTGTGAAGACTTGGCAAGGAAAGTCCAAGGGTGAAGTCTTGGCAAGAAAAGTCTAAGAATGAGGACTTGGCGGTATAAGACTAAGTGTGTAGTTTTGGCGGCATATGTCCAAGGATGAGATTTTGGCAGCATAAAGTCCAAGTGTGTAGTCTTGGCGACATAAGTCCAAATGAACCTTGGCAAAGGAAGACTCTAAGCATGACAAAATAAAAAGAAGTTTTTGAAGACAAGTGCGAGGATGAAAGAGTCGCGGACTCGATGGGATCATAAATGCGCGAGGATGATGGAGAAGTTTGAAGGTTTAGTCTAGGTTTAGGGTGTGATTTCAAGTATGAAATAGTCATACTTGAAGCGTACCAGTCGACTACCTCCTTGACCAGTCGACTAATCTCGGGTGCTCGACATTCGGGAGGTTCGAATAGCGACTTGACACTCGGGCAATCAACTGTTGTGTTATGGCAGCTGACTGGCCTTGAGCAATTAGCTGACATGGGATGTCAGTCGACTAGACTCGGGGCAGTAGGGTTGAAGTGCTCAGTCGAACTATGGACTCGGAAATAGACTGTGGCTTGGGTAGTCGACTGACCAATAACAGTCGACTGGATTAAGTGGACACATGTACAAAATGTTTCTTAGTTGACTGTCGACTTATCGCAGTCGACTGATGGATGGATAGTCGACTGAGCAAGTGTCCATTGAGTGGTGACGATTGAGATCAGGTTTCATCAAAAGTTGTTGAATTCGATCAACAGTAGCACCAGTCAACTCCTGGTATGCAGCAGTCAACTAACATCAAGCTCAACCTACAGAAACACCCAAAGTCTATAAAGGGAGGCTTGGGGAGCTTGGAGTTGGCTAGTGTTCTCATTTTAAACTTTGATCTTAAGCTCTCCAAGCCTTCTTCTAAGCTTTCTAAGTTTTTTAACCTCTTCTTCCTTAACTCATTTCAATAATCTTGTAAGAAGAAGAGTTTGCTTGTAAAGAAGACTTCTGCACCTTGGTGTGCTCATCAAAAGGAGTTCTTAGTGAAGGCTTGCTAGGAGTGATCCACCTTAAGGATCGCCGTGGAGTAAGAGCTTCATCTCCAAACCATGCTAAATACTCGGTTAGCATTTGCCTTCATTGTTTTCATTATTAGCCTTTGATTTTTATTTTCTTTCACTAACCATTCATGTAGATATCGAAAGAGGCTATTCACCCCCTCTAGCCATCCAAAGATCCCTAATAGAGATTTTGATCAGGTGACCAAGAAATGAAACGAGATGGTAAATACTTGGTTAGTATTTGTCTTCCTTGTTTTCATTATTAGCCTTCGATTTTTATTTGCTTTCGCTAACCATTCGTGTAGATATTGAAAGAGGCTATTCACCCCCTCTAGCCATCCAAAGATCCCTAACAGAGATTTTGATCGGGTGACCAAGAAATGAAACGAGATAGGGCAGTAATTCTCCCAATTAACCTTTGGACATCTTTCATACTCCGAGGTGAAGACATATTCTATAAAGCTTGAACCTTTTTCGAGTTAACTTCAATCCCTCGCTCAGTCACAATGTATCCGAGAAATCACCCACTCTGCACAAAATATGCACTTGAGCTTTATCCTAAATCTTTGTAATGCCCCAAAGGTTTCCTTCATATCATTAATAATGTCTCCGGCTCGGCCTGACTTGCTGAGTATGTCATCCACATAGACTTTAATATTGAAAAGTAGTTGGATCAGATAATATCTAATAGAAATGAAAGTGCTTAAGGAAGTAAGGTATTGATGGCTAACAAATTAAGTTATTTAACTCGGTATTGAAAATAAAAAAAAAGTATGATTAATAAAGGTAAGTAATCTGGTTCGCTTATATAAAAATAAAAAGACATGTAAAATTATAAAAATAATAGGGGTATTAAACTAATAAATCATATCACGAAAATTTAAGAAAGAACAATAAAAAAAGACTAAGGAAGGAGATCATGGTGAGCATAAATCGATTTGGATTCATGCTTGGAAGGTTTTAAGTTTAATTGAGTAAAGACAAAATCTATGGAATTTAAATTTAATAATATTAAGTGTAATAAGACAATTGTTAAGAGAGGTGATAATGTGATGATGTCCACTTCTTCGGCCTGCCAAGATCTCCCTCCCCCTTTGTGTGAATCTCCTCCGATCGCGTCAAATCCAAAAGCTCCCAGCTAGATCTGTCACCGAGGAGTGTTAGGAATGAAATAGTGAATATCTTCTTCTTCGATCACCTTGAATCCTTGGAGATGAAAGTTGGATCTGCCACTTCACAAGAGAGTGTTAGAGGTCGGCCAACTTTCCGGCATGACCTCTCCGACGCTCAAGTCAGAAACAGTAAGATAAAGAAAGTAAACTGAAAGTGCAGAATGAAGAAAAAGAAAAAAAAAAAAAGAGAATCTTTGAGGTACCGAATAGCGAAGGAACAGTCATCCTCATTTGCTTCTACCTTTGCCCCTTTTATAGATGATTCATCCCTTGCCAAGCTGTCAAGCGTAACTACTTTTCCTACCCCTTTTAAAATATTTCCCTGCCAAGTATTAATTAGATAAAATATATAAACAAATGACAAATGTCTTATATTAATCATTCTCATCATCCCGAACTCTTCCTGTTACTTCTCGTACTCAAGAATACCCCTATCTCCTCCTTTCACTGCATTTAGAAAGAATCTCATATGTGGCTCGGGAAACACACTGTCTGCTCGGGAACAATATAGGTGAGTCGAGAATTGTATAGACCAGTCGAGAATTGCATAAAGTACTCAGAAATAAGCCATACGATCAGGAATAAGCCCATATGCTCTATCAGAACTCCTAGGTACCATCATAAGTCTCCCCTTCGAGTCAAACTGAAGAGTGAAGTCGAATGAAGTTTGAAAAGTATATAAATAAGTCAATCTTATGAAGAGCTTGAGAAACTACATATACTGCTCGAGAAAAACATAAACTGCTCTGTCAACACTTATATTTATTACTGAGCAACATTGCCCAACTCACCCCTACTGGCTCGGGATTTATATATACTGCTCGAGAAACACATTGACTGCTCGAGAAAAGCATACATTGCTCCGTCAACACTTATATTTATTACTGAGCAACACTGCCCGATTCACCCCTACTGGCTCGGGATTTATATATACTGCTCGAGAAACACATTGACTGCTCAGGAAAATCATAAATTGCTCTGTCAACACTTATATTTATCACTAAGTAACACTATCCGACTCACCCCTACTGACTCAGGATTTATATATACTGCTCGAGAAACACATTGACTTCTCGAGAAAAGTATACACTGCTCTATCAATACTTAATATTTACCACTGAGCAACACTGGCCGACTCACCCCTACTGGCTCGGGAAAAGCATACACTGCTCTATCAACACTTATATTTATTACTGAGCAACACTGGCCAACTCACCCCTACTGGCTCGGGAAAAACATATACTGCTCTGTCAACACTTATATTTATTACTGAGTAACACTACCCGACTCACCCCTACTGGCTGGGGATTTATATATACTGCTCGACAAAAGTATAAACTACTCTGCCATACTATACTTAGCTTTGAGCACAACTGTACTGCTCATCACTAGTTGGCTCGGGAAATGCATATACAACTCGGAATACACAAAAACTACCATGTCATACAACACTTGGCTTTGAGCACAACTGTATTACTCACCACTAGTTGGCTCGAAAATCACATATATTGCTCGGAAAATATACTAACTACTTTGCTAACACATAAATTACTCCGAAACCACAATTATTCTATACCACACTACTACGCTCAGGAAATACATATATTGCCCGGAAAACATATACATGTCTCGGCAAGTGCATAAGCTGCTCTGCAATCATAATTCTCAACTCTAAATCCACACTTCTCTGTACCACCCTACTGAGCTCGGAAAATACATATACTACCCGGGAAACATATTCATAGCTCGGTCAACAACACTTTTGAATATAACTACTCTGCTTGACCCTACTCTGCTCGGGCATCATATATACTGTTCGGGATTTACTGCTCTGCTAACAACACTTCTAAATATGAGTACTCTGCTTGGGCGTTATATGCACTGCTTGGGAATAACATAAACTACCTTGTCATCTACAACACTTAGCTCTGAACCCTACTTCCCCGCGCCACCCTACTAAGCTCAGAGATCACGTATACTGCCCAGGAAACAGATATACGACTCGATAAATGCATAAACTTCTCTACCAATACACCAACACCATTACTTACTTGCACTTACACGACTCGGCAATCATATTAATCATTTGATAAACATACTAACTGCCCTGGAACCATGTTCATAGAACAGGAAACACTCTAACTAAATAGAAACTCCACTCAATACCTTTGAAAATATGCTAAGTGCACAACAATTCTGTCGTATTACATTTAAGACCCCTAAACAGTCATACTTATAAGGCACAGGGCCTTAAACTCTTACACTAGGCGCAGGGCTTTAAACTCTCATGCTAGGCGCAGGGCCTTGATGTATCATGTTAGGCGTGGGGTCTTGAGCATTATATGAGGCGCTGGGCCTTGTTAGCAATTTACCTACCCATTATAGCTGACATTATAGTTCCTCATGGGGAAATTTAGCTACCTAATCCGTAGGTTGTTATAGGAGGCATAAGAGCCTTGAGAACCTTTTACATATGCCATATAGGTGGCGTTATAGTCCCGGTGGGAGAATGTAGTTACCTAGCCCATAGGCTATTATAGTAGGCGTAAGAGCCTTGAGTAAGCTTTACATATGTCATATAGATGACATTATAGTCCCCGTGGGGGAATGTAGCTATCTAGCCCATAAGCTATTATATGAGGCGTAGGAGCCTTGAGTTAGTTTTGCACTTTATAGCACTGCAAGGAGAAAACAAATTACCTTCCAATCTCATGCTTTAGGCATAAAAACTGTAGATAAATATGTCACTGCATAAGAAAAGCCTTAGAAGAAATATCACTGATCCTGCAAGAAAATTATATGAGACTTGAAAGGCCTTAGAAAAAATATCATTGATGCTTGCAAGAGGATATGTTGACTAAGTATAAAAACCCTTAGAATAAATTCCATTGATTATCGCCATAAAGAATGTCAAAAACCTTAGAAGTACTAATAACCCCTACAAAAACATATTAGTTAGCCCTTAGGCTCTGTATTAGGCATAACATACCCTAGAAAAACTATTACCCCTGCAAAACAATATTAGTTAATCCTCAAGCTCTATATTAGGCATAAAATGCCTTAGAAACATTAATAACCCCTACCTCTTATGATACCAGCTGCACCTTCGATTTCAACTAAGGGTACCTAGACCAGCCCTGATGATTTTTCAACCCTTTCTCTGAGAATACAGACCAGCCCTCCTACTTCTCCTGATCGGGCAGAAAAAGAAGCTGAGTACCAATAGAAACTACGAGAATCATAATTTCATATAGAAACCTTGACTACCGAGCGAGCTCAACTAACAGCAGAGAAGGAAAAGACTTCCACCCATTATCAACTTACCAACCCTATACTATAATGAATCTATTTTTGCTATTTCTAAATATGCATCGTTCACATTTCGTGTGCATCTGCCCTCATGAAATTTCATATTGAATAATTTTACAAGAAATGTATGCTTCCAGATCTTGGTAATATCCTGCAGATATCCACTTTGCATCCTTACATTGTAGCCTGAACATGCCTTGTAACAAAATCCGAACGCCCTTATACACCTCCTGTTTACCTCACTTTAACAACTGCCAACACTTAAGTTAACCATAAGCCACTTTGTAAAACATTATCTGCACTACCCGTCCTGCAATGCATACATGTCTTTATTTTGTCGTATCACTCCTGAATCTATATTGTACATACCACACGTAACTTTTCTTGCACAATTTCATACTAACACTTCTTATGTTGAATGCCTTGTTTCCAGATTAATACTGACAATCTTTCTTTTCCCACACTTATACCGTAACTCATATTTGTCTTATAACAAAATCCACACAAACTAATACATCTCTTGTCCAACATATCAAAAACTGTCCACACCGTGCATGCCTTATCAAAAACTTCCATTTTCGCAACTCACCCTGTGACTTGTACACATACCTTGTAACAGAACCTGCCCTGGTATACCACCCCTTGCAATCGACTGATACACTGTGTAAGGTTTTTTACTACCTTTTCTGTATGCTCCTAAGTAATACATTATTTAATCCTGTCTTCTCTTTCATTTTACAGAATTACTCATATCACAAGCTTCTAACAATGCTCAACCATCTTCCTCTATAAATCCCCTTCAACTTTACCATCATGACCCCATACCACCCAGAATAACATAAAACAATATCCCTCTTCTCTTGTGTCAAGTCTAACTCCCTGCGTCAAGCCACCCCATTGCCGCTCGGGATATAGGTCTCCACTCAGGTAGATTTTTCTCCGACTTCTATAGACAACACTACCTCCCTTCCATATGATTCATGACATAGAACCCAATATTAGCAGCCAATACTTTGCATGTATATGAAATTCTTTCCTACTGACATATAGTATACCCATCCTAGTATAGATCATATCCACCTTAAAGGCTAGAATAACTTTCAGAAAGAAATACTCTGCAGGTATAAATAATGGAGTGTGCATGCCGTTAAGAAGTTAAAAGGAAAGAATTTACCAAAATAGAAAAATGGTCAAGAAGCGGATGAAATCAACTTTAGGCATATTTTGGTCATATCCAACTTTAGGCTACCGCTTAGCTTCAAAGTCAAACCCACTTTCAGAAACAACTTCAGAAGCTTAACAACATCATCACACTTCGACAACACATCCCATATCAAGGAGAGATCAACACAAGGAACAAATCCCAACATTAAATCAAACAATGGAACGAAACATCTGAAACTGCATCTTGTACCCTATTTTGGCACAGAACAAGGTAATCCTAATAACCTCTGTAATCTGCAGTAGAACAATGGAATTGCAACAAATCTCATAGGAAAACCCCCACAATAAAATATAAAGCCCTTGCAATTATCCCAATGGGAAAGTAACTTCCATACAATGGGAACATCAGATCTGGTAAATAATAACCTCAAAAAATGACAACATATAAGATCCAGTGAATGATAGCAATAATAATATAACAGAATTATCAGATTTGATGAATGATATCACTAATAATATGATAGAATATCAAATCTGGTGAATGATAATACCCATAGTGTGACAAAATATCAGATCTGGCAAATAACAAAAAGAATAATACGATTGAAAATCAGATCTGGCGATTGCTAGCAGATTCAAAAATCATAGCGATCCCAAAAACTCGTGATACCAACCTCTAAGAATTGGGTCATTGAAGCTAGAACAGAGGATGATGCGCTGAACTCTAGCAAGAACTAACAACTTTTTGTTTAGATTCTCATAGACGATGGCAATTTGATGGTGTCTACTTCTTCGGCTTGCCAAGATCTCCATCCCCCTTCTTGCGGATCTCCTCCGATCGCCTCAAATCCAAAAACTCCCAGCTAGATCTGTCACCGAGGAGTGTTAGGAATGAAATATTGAATAGCTTCGGCTTCGATCACCTTCAATCCTTGGAGATGAAAGTTGGATTTGCCACTTCACAAGAGAGTGTTAGAGGTGGGTTGCTTCCCGCACGACCCCTTCGATCCTCAAGTCAGAAACAGTAGAATAAAGAAAGAAGAATGAAGAAGAAGAAGAAGAAGAAGAGAATCTTTGAGGTACTGAATAGTAATGGAATAATCATCCCCATCTCCTTCTACCTCTGCCCCTTTTATAGATGATTCGTCCCTTGCCAAGCTGTCAAGCGTAACTACTTTTCCTACCCCTTTTCAAATATTTTCCTGCCAAGTATTAATTAGATAAAATATATAAACAAATGACAAATGTCTTATATTAATCATTCTTATCATCCCCGAACTCTTCCTGCTACTTCCTGTACTCAAGAATACCCCTATCTCCTCCTTTCACTACATTTAGAAAGAATCTCATACGTGGCTTGGGAAACACACTGTTTGCTCGGGAACAATATAGGTCAGTCGGGAATTGTATAGACCAGTCGGGAATTGCATAGAGGACTCAGAAATAAGCCATACGATCAGGAATAAGCCCATATGCTCTATCATAATTCCTAGGTACCATTAACGAGTTATCTGTAATTGAGAATTTTAAGTATTTAGAATCATTTTTACAAAAGGATTGAGAGATTAAAAGAAATATTTTATATAAGATACAAGTAGGATAATTGAAATGGAGGAGAGTATCGGGTGTTCTTTGTGATAATAAAATACCTCTAAAATTTAAAAAGAAATAAAATGACAATTAGACCTACTATATTATATGGAGCAGAATATTGAACTATAATTTGAGAATATAAATAGAAAATAAGAGTCTTAGAGATAAGAATGTTAAGATGGATATACAATTATATGAGAATGAACAAAATAATAAATGAGAATATTAGAGATAAAGCGAGGGTTCGATCTATTGAAGGAAAACTTAGGGAGACGCATTTAAGGTGACATGGGTAGGTACTTAGACAACTTATAAATGTTCCAATCAAGCGATGTGAGACTACGACAAATATATAGAAAAATCAAAGAAAACTTAATTAGTAATGATAAAGTATGATAAAATTTATTTAAATATATATGATAATATAATAGAAGATATAACTTAATAATATAGAATGATTCATATAACAGATTCCACTTAGTGGGATAAATCTGGTTGTTGTTCTTATTTTATATTTCTTAAAAATCATTATTTAAAAATTTTAAATCAGAATCATAAAAGCATAATTTTTATTTAAATTTATAAAAGAATAATTTTTTAAAAAATATTTAATAATATAAAAAAATTACATCCATAAATTCATAAGAAAATTATTTATAATTTTGTAAACATGTTTAACACAATAAATAAATAATTGCAACCAATAAAACTAAAAATAATAATTTAAATTTGTAGAAAAATAATTTGAAAATTCCATTGATAAAATTTTAAATTTATAGAATAAAATTAATCATATCCTTAAATAAATTTAAATTTCATAAAATAATTTATATTTTTACCTAATTGAAAAATAATCCCGTGCATCCATTAAACAAATTAAATGTTAGTTTAAAAAAAAACTTACATTTTTAACGCCTTTTTGAGATTTTTTTTTTATAAAAACAGATCTTTAAAAGTTATTTTCACGCATTCAGATTTATTAGAGAAACTGTAAAATTAAAAATAACTAGTATAATAGCATTGTCAATTAGTCATTTATTGGACCAATAATATTTGACTCATTAATTATTGTTATGCAAGTTTAGCTAGCCACTATACCAACTCTTATTAAAAGGCAAAAATATTTCTAAAATATGAAAAAAATTCCATTACATAATTTGTATAATCTTAAAAGTTTTTCTCGTGAAAATGATAAATCCAACATAATCTTTTCCCCATTAATTCTTCTTTTGATATTTCTTTTGCATAAAAGCCTTTTTAAATAATTAATACATCTTAACGAGTACTCTTGATACTTCATAATTTGTTTTCTGATATAAAGGCTGTCTTTTTCTCATAAGAGCAACCAGAAGTTGATATGAATGTAAGCATAGGTAGCGAGTATTCCAGTTGATCTGGCCTTGAGCAGTTAATTAATCGGTCTCAAGAAACGGCAATGGTCCTAGACTCTTTTGTCGAAAGATACCTTGGCAAATTATGTGATTTTATGGAGGGAGAGATATATAAAGTGCTAGGGGTTAGAGAAGAAATTGAGAGGATTCGTAGAAAAGTATCAAGGATCAGTCCCTACATTCAAGATGCAGAAAAAAGAAGAAATAGAGATGCTGCGATCGACAATTGGGTGAAGGAATTAAAAGACGTCATGTATGATGCAGAAGACATAATTGATCTTTGCATGGTCGAAGGTGGGAAATTATTGGAAGCTCAACCATGTGCTTCTTCAGGGGTATGCTCTCCGGTCAGTATGCTTTCATCTTGCTTTCAGTGTTCTAAGTTCCGCAGAAACATTTGGAATAGAATAAAAAATGTTAATGATAGACTTAAAGAAATCGAAGAGGACAATAATGTGGTAAGCAGTTTAGTAAGGACGTCGTCTACTACCTCAGTAAGGACGTCGTTTCCTCCCGGTTCCGACCATGTGGTGGAGGATATTGTAGGGACACCAATTATAGATGCGGCGGCCCAAAAGCTAATTTCGGAGATAGAGCAAAGCAAAAATAAGTGTAGTGTGTTCGGAATTTCTGGAATGGGTGGAATAGGCAAGACCACTCTAGCACAAAAAATATTCAACGATGAAATGGTGAAAAAACGGTTTCCAAAAAGAGTGTGGTTACATGTATCCAAGGATTACTCTCAGATTGAGATACTCAAACAGGTATTGAGAGGTGTAGGAGGAAATGATGATGGTGTTCAAAGTAGAGCAGAAGTCGAAGGCAGAATTGTTCCTCTTCTTTCAGAAAGATTGCTTCTTGTGCTGGACGATATATGGAGTGCAATTGTATGGAGAGAGTTGCTCAGAACTCCCATTTTGAATGGTTCCTGTAGGACTGCTATCTTATTTACCACTAGACATGAAAATGTGGCAAGAGAAATGACAGCTGATTTTGTCCACCCTGCTGAGAAAATGGATGGAGACAGTGGTTGGGAATTAATTAGAAAGATTGTTTTTGGAGATGAGGAGGATGAAATAATTTCTGAATTGGAAGAAGTTGGTAGGGAAATTGTCAGAAAATGTGATGGTCTTCCTCTGGCAGTCAAAGTGATGGCTGGTGTTTTACGTCGCAAGGAAAGGACGAAGAGTGAGTGGAAAAAAGTTGTTGAAAGTGATTTATGGTCTATGAAAGAGATCGATGAACTATCCAATGCTTTGTACTTGAGCTATGAGGATTTACCCAGTGACCTCAAACAATGTTTTCTTAGTTGTGCTTTCTACCGTGGCATATCATCTCGATGGGACATAGTCCGACTGTGGGTGGACGAAGGATTTGTGATTGAAAAATCAGATAATTCGATGGAAAATATTGCAGAAGATTACTACAATGAACTTATTGCAAGAAACCTTTTGCAAACTGATTTTACACTTTTAGATCGTATGGCATTTGTTATGCATGATGTTTTACGATCTTTTGGGGAAAAACTGATAGCAGAGGAAGGGATCATCATTAATGATGGTCAATGCAAAAGTACAAATTCTTTCACAAAGATTCGTCGTTTGTCCATCTCAAACCAAGGTGATGTTTTATCTCTTCCCAACGTGATAATAGAGCAAAAGTGTTTGAGAGCCTTGCACCTCGTTAATTGCCCTCAAATCGAGCGAATAAAGAATCATGCATTTGAAAGCTTAAAGCATCTCAGAGTATTGGATTTGTCTGATACATCCATAGACCGCCTCCCAGATTCTCTTATGAAATTGATTCAACTAAGATATTTGGATCTTGATCGAACAAATATTAGAAAGCTTCCTGAATCCATTAAGTGTCTTGCAAACCTGCAAACTTTGAATCTGTCGGAGTGTGAATCACTGCATGAACTTCCAAAGGGCATCACAAGGTTGAGCAATTTGAGGTGTCTTCGAATTTCAAATACTCCGCTCACCCATGTTCCAAAGGGAGTTGGGAAGTTGAAAAATCTCAATGATATTGATGGATTTTTGGTCGGCCATTGTGACTCCGTGAGCAGGATGGACGGAGGTTGTGACTTGGACGAGTTGCAATCTTTGTGCAACTTAATTGATCTGTTTATTGATAAATTGGAAAGGGCAACAACGAGAGAAAACAGAGACTCTGTGCTTGTGAACAAAAAATTTCTTAGGAGATTGAATCTTGGATGGACAATGAATAATAATGAAAACAATGCGGAACAAATCACTGAGGCGGAGAGGATATGCAACCAACTCAGTCCTCCAGCAACCCTAAAAGTTCTTCACATCAACAATTTCCCTGGCCAACGGTTTCCACAGTGGATGATGTTGATTTCTGTACTTTCTTTGGCTGACCTAACATTTTTGAGTCTTGGCAATTTTCCAGCATGTACGGTGCTGCCTCCATTGGGCCAACTACCCAATCTTAAACTCCTACAGATTATAGGAGGACAAGCAATCAGGAGTATTGGGCCTGAATTCCTTGGCTGCAGAAGGCGTGCATTCCCAAAACTTGAGTATCTAACATTCATGTACATGCCGAATTTGGAAGCGTGGGTATTGCGTGAGGCACAGGATGTTGTGGAACCTAACGAAGATGCTCATACAAGCAACCTCAATTTCTTTCCTAATCTGAAAGAATGTAATATCGTCTACTGCCCAAAGCTGAAAAATAGCATCCTTCCCACAACTGGATATTTGCAAATTAATATGTGTCCAAATTTGGAATATGTGGAGAAGGTTGGCATGTTGCAGCATTTCCGACTTGTTATCCCCTCTGAAACAAAACAGCTTCCACATTGGGCGTCAAACCTGATTAATGCCACTGTGCATAGTTTGCACACATTTAACATGGAATGCCATTCACTTCTACTAGATAGTTGCAGTAAGGAGAAGCAAAATTGGCACATCATACAACAAATTCCAAAAGTTATTATTTATAGCATGGATGGTAAAACACGCTTATTGCACAGTAAGGACTCGTACAAATATGAAAAAATGGATGAGTTTGGAAGTTTCATCCCCTTTGTAAGTCCTCTGATCATCTATTTTCTTACCATAGCTTATTACATATCTTTCAATATTGTTTGGAAAAAAAGAACTTGTACAACTCTTTTATTCTATGGGCATGATCAATCAATTTTACAGGATGTCTCCGGACAGGATCAATAAAACTTCCATGGCTAATTGTTTCCTCCATTGTGATCAAGGTTAGTAACTAATTATAATATCATCACAAATAAAATGTACTTATTCCTTTATTTCTACTTGAAGGTCGCGTGTTGGAATCGGTATAATTTGACCAAGGCGCATATTTCCACTGGATCGTACGTATTGGTGTTTGGTGACGCATTGCTTCTATCTATATATAAGTTATGCTCGCATTCTAGTGTTTGTAAGCTTGCATCTTTGTCTGTTATTTGTTTAAAGTTACTCTTTTATGAAAAAAGATTAGCTATCTTTGTATTAAGAATAAATATTTTGGATTGTGTATTGTGTGTTGTAATCCGTAAGCTACTTATTTGTGTCTGTTTTCTTAAAAATGCTTTGAATGATGCATTGTACGTCTGTAAGCTATTTAATGATATTGCATATCGTAAATTACTATTTGTGCTCTCTATCTATATTGAAATATTACCATCCGTTCTATTTCTTTAAAATGATACAGAACTCCTTTTCTATATATTTATAACATGGAAGTTTGAATCTCATCGCTTTTGGATTCTCAATGAATCATTATGTTTATGAATAAAATAGACTAGTTGCTTTCAGTCTTGTTGTATTTACTTAAGCCTTTTGTAAGTTTGACAGTGAGAAAATTTATATGAATTCATTGGCACAAGGAAGAGAGAATGCACTACGTTCTCTTCCCTTGTTTACTTTGAAAAAAAATTGTCATACAACTTACTAGGATTTAGATGGCTTGTATCCAACGTACACCTAACATAGCGTTCTTCACCCTCTCTCTCTTACATTCAATATCCACTGAGCACAATGTCCCTTACGTTCTAACGGTTCTCAAACAACTTAAAAGTTGAGAGGGACGTAGAGATGGTAAAGAGAAAAGGCACAATATAATAATGCATCATCCATATCTTTTCTTTTTTATGGGTAGAAGACCTTTCCTTCTCTTGGTTATTCCTTTGAATGTTTTACTAACCACCACTTCCGTGGAGGCCACGGCATGAACATATGTCTCTCTATGACAAACATTTGAATATAAGTTGAAAAGAATGCAAAGATTGAACATTTGGCATTTCCTTTCCTTTTAGCATAAGAATGGTAGTTTTGTTCTGATTGAAAATTGCCAGTGGAAGGTTATCTTAGGGAAAAAATATATATATATATATATACAACAATAAACATTGCAAGTATATAAGGCAGGTAAAAGAAATTGACAAAGAAAGATGAGATAGCAATTTATATAATTAATGATAATAGATGGCGTATTGTCCATCATGTCATAGCAATTGTGATAGTATGAGATGCGTCGTTTTACATCCTACAAATCTGAAGAGGAACCATAGCTTCTACAAATTACTCCCTCATTATGAGCTGAAAAAGATCCGATACACCATGCTGAAGTGCTAGACATTTTCGACGGACTTCGATCAGTAGTCATTATTCCAGAGATGTAAGTTCCTTGGACTGATCCAGATCATTGCTTGTTGCTTCACCAGCAAAATACAAATTGTCAACGGGAGCACAAAATCTCTCATACAGATTGGTTGGTTTCCCAACTAAATCACAAGAAGGCGCCAAGAGAATCTGGATCAGTACCCTAATGTGAAACCAAATGTTGAATCTGTGATATATAGACTAAGTTTCAATTTTTATATTTCAAGAAATAAAATTAGTTGAAATAAACCGGTTTTGTTGCATCTGGTATCATTTTCATTTTCTTCAACGGAAGCATCACAAATCCAACAGTTTCTTCCTTGGAAAGTTTCTCTATGTCATAAGAAAATCTTCCAGCCGTCATGTAGACAAGAACAGAATGTCCTGTAGCTTTGTGAAGGTTTAGGAAATAGCCACGGGCATATGACGTCTGTGACACCAGTCCTAACACTTCTACGTTATGCCAAAATACAGTGTTAAAGCGAAGAAGAACCTTATTTTCAATGCCAACGCCAAGATCAGAAATTGCGGAGAGTTTCCACTCTGGAAGCCTAGCCTCAAACTCTAAGATTTGCTTTGATGAGAACCTTCAGAGGAACAAATGTATTGGCATCCTGCACTGTAACTATTACCCTATTGCCACGTTGAGTAGTCCTCTTCGCCCTGATCCAGAATATGGGAATTGGTCCATGCATATAAATTCATTAAATCACATACTAATTCTTTTCAAATAAAATGTGATGAGTAGAGATGCTAAAGATTATTTTTCATTTAGCAAGAGAAGACACAAATTTAGAAGTTTAGGTACCATAAAATGCATACACATGAAGACAATGTTAATATGAGAGCAGTTCTACAGTGACAGGTCAAAATTATACCATATGGCCGTGGAATTTTATCATTGCATTGTGCAAGTTTGGCTAGCAACTATTCCAACTCATATTATTGTGCAAGTTTGATTTTCGACTATGTCAATTTCTTTCTCTTTCTTGTTGTTATAAAAATTTCTTCAACTTTGAAAAGTACGTTTTCTTTCACATCCTTTGTACGTACGTATCTTATGAGTTTTTCTGTTGAAAGGGACTAGATCCCTCCTCTTTTCTCCAGTCTTGATCAAACTGTCCAATTCGATGCAACTTCACAGATTCAACCAAATTGATCGTGTTAGTCAACCTTAATTTATTGGAAGAGAATAATACAAATAAAGAAATTTTTTTTTTTAAAAGAGTCTTCAAAAGTCGATTTTGGTAAGATTTTGTTTTATAAAAAAAGGCGTCGTGAAAACCTATACAAGGAGCAGTGGAGCACCAAGCTAAGCCACCCACCCAAGCCTCAGATTTTAAATAATTGCAGGCCTCTCGAGCTTTAAATAATATATATGATGCAAGATTTTACAAAGACAATCAACAAAAGCCCTTGCTAATTCAACAGATTATAGATGAGAATTTAGTGTTGTTAGATGCTATCTCATTAATTATTCCATCTCTTCAATTTAAAATATGATTATTAAAAACAAAATTTTAAAAGTGATAAATTAGAATATACAATTGAAAAATATTAATAATTTTTATAACATAATTTAATTATTAAAAAAAATTAATTAATCTTATGGTCCCTTCACATTATAGCAAGGGTGACTAATATATGATGATGGAGCAGTGGATAAGAATTACAATATGCAGAGACAATGGGTAGACTGACCTCTTTGTAAATATACAGCAGTCTCCTAGCAAGAAACTTCAAATAGATGTTAAAGCAAAACCTACATCTCTCATCGATCTACATATATATCATTAATTTTTAAATGCATCAATTGATGAATTGAGCAATTAGGAGATGATGCAGCAGCTCTATGCATTACTTTTGCTTAAATCTTCAATCAGTAAGTGAGGTATGTTACTTCCTCTTTCTCTAGCTTCCTTTTGCTGGATTATTGTTTACTTCTCGATTGTATATATGTTCAGTTCAATCAGGCATGCATAAACTTGGGCATGAGCAGATAATTAAAGGAAATAGTTTTGGCAAAAAAAGTATGGATCATATGCAAACTCTTTTCCTTCTAATTCTAGAAGAAGATCCAAACAAACTCAAATACCATTCAATTATATTGTTGATCCTCTTCCTTAAAATGATGATTTATCAATTCAATTTGGGTAAAACTTAAAAGAATATACCTTTATAAAATTTAGAAAAATAGATTGGCTAACTAGTCCAAGTTATAAAAAAATTTCTAGTAAATATATTTTTTATTTTATAAATTAATATATGACCATGTTCATACATCTATAGTTTTTATTTAAATTTATACAAAAATAATTTATAAAATAGAATTAGCCAACTAGAGAATCTCATCGAGTAAAGGGAAAGATTTAAATTTATAAAATAAAATAATCATCTCTATAAAAAAGTATATATAAATTTAACTTTATAAAAAATAATTTTTATTTAATAAAAAAATCAAAGAAAGGAATTTAGAAAAAAAAGTTGGACTTATTTTTTATATATTTATTAGAGAATTATAGAACATCACATAATTACTACATCAATTGCATACTCAATAATCATTTATGTAGTCAATAAGATTTGTTTGAGAATTTTTCAGATGAAAAAGAAAAATCCTATATCAATTAAATTTCAATAATTGGATAAGCTTATATAAAATAGAAAATTTTAATTTGTCAATTCAATTTAGGTATAAATCAAAAGATACCCTTAATTTTAAAAAAATAAGAAAAAAGAGAAGTAGATGTTTGGGTAAAAAAAATCAACAAATATAATTCAAAAAAATTATTATTTAAAATGTTTTAATCAAATTCATAAAAGCATTATTTTCATTTAAATTTATAAAATAATAAGTTTAAATAATAATAATAATATATAAAAATATCACATCCATAAAATCATAGGAAAATTATTTATAATTTTATAAAAAATATTTAAAACAATAAAGAAATAATTGCAACTAATAAAAGTTAAAAAAAAAACTTTAAATCATAGAAAAAAAATTTGAAATTTTTTTGAATTTATAAAATAAAATTAATCATATCCTTAAATAAATTTAAATTTCATAAAATAATATATAATTACAAATAATCCAGTGCATCCATTAAACAAATCTAAGTTAAAAAAAGTTTTACATTCCAGACGCCCTTTTGAGATTTTTTTTTTTTTTAAATAAGACAAATCTTTGAAAGGTGATTTTTCTCGTTCAGATTTATTAGAGAAACTGTAAAATTTAAAATAACTGATATACTAATTGTATTGTCAATTGGTCATTTATTTGGTCAATAATATTTTGTTAATTAGTTATTGTTATGTAAGTTTAGCCTGTCACTATATCCCAACTCTTATTGAATGTCAAAAATATTTCTAAGATTTGAGAAATTTTCCTTTATATCATTTGTATAATCTTAAATGTTTAATATATCTTGACGAGTGTTCTTGTTGTTTCTTCATATTTAGTTTCTGATATAAAGACTCTCTTTTTCTCATAAGAGCAAACATAAGTTGATAAGAATGAAAGCATCGCAGCAAGTATTCCGGTACAAATTTTGATCTGGCCTTGAGTAGTTGATTCATCCGGCCGGCTCAAGAAATGGCAGTGGCTAGACTTTTTTGTTAAAAGATATTTGGCAAACTATGAAATTTTATCGAGGTGGAGATAGGCAAAGTGCTAGGGGTCAGAGCCCGTCATCGAAACAACCAAAATTTTAAAAACAATAAAAATTGAGCTATAAAAATTTATTTTGAATAAAAATTGAATCTAATATTTTAAAAAATAATTTTATATAGGGAACTACTTTGAGGAACTTATTGCAAGAAACCTTTTTGCAAATTGACCATAGATCTGTAGATGGTGAAGTATTTGTTATGCATGATGTTTTACGATCTTCTGGGGAAAAACTGATGGAAGAGGAAGGGATCATCATTAATGATGTTCAATGCACAAGTATAAATTCTTCGACAAAGGTTCGTCGTTTGTCCATCTCATACCAAGGTGATGTGTTATTGCTTCCCAATGCGATTACAGAGCAAAAGTGTTTAAGAGCCCTACACTTCTTTAATTGTTCTCAAATCGAGCGGATCGAGGATCATGTATTTGAAAGCTTAAAGCTTCTCCGAGTCTTAGATTTGCGTGATACATCCATAGATAACCTCCCAGATTCTCTTATGAAATTGTTACATCTAAAATACCTGGATCTTTATGGAACACAGATTAGAAAGCTTCCTGAGTCCATTGAGTGTCTTGCAAATTTGCAAGTTATGAATCTCTCCAGGTGTGAATCACTGCATGAACTTCCAAAGGGCATCACAAGGTTGAGCAATTTGAGGTGCCTTCGAATTGTGAGTACTCCGCTCACCCATTTTCCAAAGGGAGTTGGAAAGTTGAAAATCCTCAACCATCTCGCTGGATCTTTGGTCGGCCATTGTGACTCCATGAGCAGGATGGATGGAGGTTGTGACTTGGACGAGTTGCAATATTTGTCCAATCTAAGATACTTGTGGATAGATAAATTGGAAAGGGCAACGACGACAGGAAACAGAAACACTGTGCTTGCAAATAAACAATTTCTTAGGAGATTGAATCTTGAATGGACAATGAAGAAAAATGAAAACAATGAGGAGCAAATCACTGAGGTGGAGGGGATATGCAACCGACTCACTCCTCCGACGACCCTAAAAGATCTTTGGATCAACAATTTTCCTGGCCGACAGTTTCCAGCTTGGATGGTGTCGACTTCTATGCATGATTCTTTGGCTGACCTAACAATTTTGTGGCTTTGCAATTTTCCATCATGTACGGTGCTGCCTCCATTGGGCCAACTACCCAATCTTAAACTCTTAAACATTGAAGGAGGAGAAGCAATCAGATGTATTGGCCCTGAATTTCTCGGCTACAAAGTCCCTGCATTTCCAAAACTTGAGTATCTATCGTTCAAAAACATGGGCAATTGGGAAGCATGGGCATTGCCTGTGGCACAGGATGTCGTGGAACCTAACGAGGATGTTCATGCAATTAGCAGTCTCAATTTGTTTCCTAGTCTGAAGAAATGTTTCTTCGTTCACTGTTCAAAGCTGAAAATTAAGTAGCATCCTTCCGCCGACGAAGTTTTTGCAAATTGATAACTGTCCAAATTTGGAATTCGTGGAGAAGGTTGGCATGTTGCAGGAATTCGAAGTCGTTTTTCCCTCGGAAATAAAACAGCTTCCACAGTGGGTGTCGAGCCTGATTAATTCCACTTTGCATAGTTTACAGAATTTTATCGTGCTATGCAATTCACTTCTACTTGATTGATAGTTGCAGTAAGGGGAAGCAAAATTGGCACATCATTCGACAAATTCCAAAAGTTAGTATTTATAGCATTGATGGTGAAACACGTGTATTGCTCAGTAAAGACTCATACAAATACGAAATAATGGATGACTTTGGAAGTTTCATCACCTTTTGTAAGTAAACTGATCATTTATTTTCTTAAGGTAGGTTATTGCAAACCTTTCCAT
This sequence comes from Wurfbainia villosa, assembly GCA_025175895.1. Classification (NCBI taxonomy): domain Eukaryota; kingdom Viridiplantae; phylum Streptophyta; class Magnoliopsida; order Zingiberales; family Zingiberaceae; genus Wurfbainia; species Wurfbainia villosa. The sequence goes on from CM045998.1 coordinate 374,169, forward strand.
ATTGTTGGGAAAAAAGAAAACTTATACAACTATTTTATTCTATGGGCAGGATCAATAAAGTTTTCGTGACGCATTGTTTTCTCCATAATGATCATGGTTAGTAACTAACTAACTAATAGTGGATTTATAATATCATCATAAATAAAATGTGCATGTTTTCTTATTTCGACTTGAGAGTTGCTTGTTGGAATTGGTCTAATTTTCGAAGGCACATATTTAATTTCCACTAGATTCCATTGCTGTTTGGTGTCGCACTGCTTCTATTTATACATAATTTATCCTCGGAATTTTGTGTTTGCCGACTTAAATCTATTTTGTCTTTTATTTGTCTAAAGCTACTATTTTGTGGAAAAAGATTATTCTGTGTCTGTATTTAAATACTTTATATTGTGTCCGGTGAGCTGCTTATCTGTGTTTGTTTTTTCAAAAATACTTTGAATGGTGCATTGTAAGTCATAAGTTATTTATTTGTTTCTTCCGTGTATATTTTTTGAATTAATTATATTGTATATTGTTTATAAAAAATTAGAACTGTCAATTTAATGACCCCCATCAACCTGTCTCATGGTCATTATGAGAGAGATAAATTACGAAGGGGTCTATGGACATGTGATGGTTAAGACATATGGAGGTCATCTGAATTTAGAAAATAACTTTAGACCTCCTTCGAAATCGATCTTTATCTTATTTGCAAACTCTGCCGTACCTTAATCTCACATGGTGAACTACTATTTTGTGTTCTCTATCTGTTTCGAAATATTAACCTCTATTCTATTTCTTTAAAATGATACTGAACTCTTTTTACTTATATTTATAAAAGGAAAGTTTGAATCCAGGGTCGGCCCTGGACAGGACAAATAGGGCGTCTGCTCAGGGCCTCAAAAGTATTCCCTAAAATATCATAGATAAAAGGATTCAAAATTTATCAAAAAAAAAAAAATTTCTTCATAATAGGTCTAAATTTATATTGATTCATCCAAAACCTCTATACACTTCGGGCCGACTCTGTTTGAATCTCACTGCTTTTGAATTCATGATGGGCTAGTGATCATAGTCTTCAATAAAAAAGACTTTTTTTTTTTTTTTTTTTTTTTTGCTTTATGAGAATGTGGATGGAGATATTTTGAGGTTAATTTATTGAGAAAAATAATAATAATATTATCCAGTTCATTTATTTCTTGGGGTGCCCTTGCATCCAACGTACATCTAACATATACCATTCTTCATTCTCTCTCTCATTCAGCATCCCCAACGGCTTAATGGAACTTAGGCAAATTAGAAGTGGGGAACAAGGTCGTAGAGATGGTCGCTTGGCGTCGTCAATAACAAAGATGATGAAGATAAACCAGAAATTGGTGAAAAGAATGCACAATAATATATCTTTTTCTTTTTCAAATGTTTTACCACTACGACCATAATAATTCTTTGTCTTCGTATACAAAATAAAAAGGATTCTTTGACAATTCTAATACATTGATATTTTAAAATCAAATTATTCAATGCTAAAACACATACTGAATAAATAATCTGAAATATCAAAGATTTCAAATATCATTAAAAAATCAATTTTCACAATCTAACTTCTAAAAAAACAAATCGAAACGGTTAAAATAATATTTAATTCAAAATAAAAATTTGATCGTTCGGTTCGAATTGAAATGGACAACTTCTGAAATAAAATCTTCAATATCTGCACAATAACACAGCACAATTAAATTAATCAGTAAACAATCATTGCTCATAATTAAATTCCGAATCATGGGATTATAACCAATTTAAATTTTTCTCACCTCGCAAAAATAGTTTAGAATTTAGAATTTCGTTGTCTAAAGACGGAAATCAATCCAAACTCTCATAAAAGACATGGACCTAAGTTGCACAACAGTCAACAATAACGAATGAGGTAGCGCGCATGGCGAAGATCGTACAATGGTTTAAGGTGAGTTTGAGTAAAGATTTTAGAATTTTATTAGTCTTTATAAAAACAATTTAAACTTTAAATGGAAGGAGCACAATATAATTTTTTTTTTATAATTCAAGTGCCCAAATTTGAAATATGCGGAGAAAATTGACATGTTGTAGGAATTCGAAGTTGTTTTCCCCTCGGAAATAAAACAGCTTCCACAGCAGGTCAGCAGCTGTCAAGTTTGATTAATGCCACTTTGCACACACATTTTACGTGGAATGCATGTTGGACTTGTCGAGCCGTAAAAATTACTTTTTGCGTTGTGGAAATCTCGGAAGTTCAGTCATGGATCCGTGCGAAGATATATTAAAATAAAAATATATATGTGCTAAGTAAACCTAGATCTACCTTAGATCTAGAAGGTGAGAGCGTTACCCTCGTAGCGATGCCCTTTGTTTATCCCGCTCGTCCAAAAGCTTCGTCGGAACTCAAGAGTGTCAAGTGCACACTCCTCTATTGGTATCCACACAAGCAATAGGTGGAGAAAATATAATCTTGAGTGTGGTAGCACCCCTTGGATGGTTCGGCCAAGATGAGGATTGGGAGAGCAAGCTTGAGAGGAAGATGATCCAAGGAAGAAGATGAAGTTAGAGTAACTCACCAAATCAATTCTCATCTAATGAGAATAGTGGCCGGCCACTTCATGTCTTGGGGGGTTACATGCATGCATGTAACTCCAAGAGCCAATGACTCTTGGTCTCCCTCATGAGGTGGCACCACATGATAAGTCAATGATGATGTGGCCGACCATGCTAAGTCATCATCATAACATGACATTTGGTCAAGTCAAACTTGACCTTTCATCTTCCTTCTCAAGTTAAGTCAAACTTGACCTCTTATCTCCCATGGTTGATCAAATCCAACCATTTGATTCAAGTCAATTTGATTTAATGAATCTCTATTCATTAATTTAAATTGACTTAATGAATCAAATCTAAATTAGACTCATTCAACACTTGAATTAAATTGAATCTAACTCAATTAGTCTAATTTGGATTACTCTTAATCCAATTTGGCTCATCACATGAACCTAATCCTCATGGTTCATCATATGAACCTTATCTCTATCTAATTGTCTTTTGTGTGTGACCCTATAGGTTCTTGTAACATTGACAATGTCCCTAAATTGATTTAGGAATATAAGCAATGAGCAGTATCTAGCAACACATCATTGTTACCCAAGTTACAAGAATGTTGAGCTCCAACATCACCTTTGTGACTACTAATTGTGACTCTCACTATATGTGACAATGTCCCTCTATCCTTGACATCTAGATTGACTAATCGAGACATAGACCGTGTCATCCTCAGTACAATCTATATCTTGAACTCCAAGTAAACTCACTCTAATCAAATGAGCTCAATATCTCATATTGACTCATTTGGGCATGGTCATGCACTTCGTGGTCTCACTCTATCAAGAATATCGATGTCACTCCCGTCATATAGGAGGGATAGATCTCATCTACATCACTCACATCCCTCCGCATAATTTGTCACATACCCAGTAATCGCCTTTATAGTCCACTCATTTACGGGTGATGTTTGACGAAGCCAAAATATGCAACTCCTTATGTAGGGAACCATGGTGACTTCAGGTCTAAGGACTAATAGTCATACTAATAGCCACATGAGAAAGTATATGACACTCATATAATGATCCATGATACTTTCTCATGGCGGGTCATTCAGTATACATTCTCCAATGCATACCCATGTGTCAACTTGATATCTCATATCTATGACTTGTGAGATCAAGTCATCGTGTTGACCTACATGCTAGTCTCTATGCATTAACATTGTCCATGAATGTTAATACTTGACTAGGAATGATTAAGAGTAGTGTTCTCTATATTATCTCATTATCGAGTCAACCAATCGATTGATATAGATAAGAATCTACTACTCAAGGACGTTATTATACTTAGTTTATTTGGCACCAATACAAGTAAATATAATAACCATGCCTTTATGAATAGGAATATGATACAATAAAGTCCATACAACAATCATTACATGATTGACTCTAGGGCTTTCACTAACAATGCAATTCATTTCTACTAGATAGTTTCAACGAAGCAAGATTTTGTTAAATTCGGCGAATAAAAAATAAGTTTAATGATTACATTATATTGTTCACAAGTATGTATATTGTGAACAAATATATGGGAAGAGATTCTCTCTCATACGTGGATGCGTAGGAGATACAAATCCAGAGGTTCAAATTGTATTAAACCAAGTTGACTCATGTATAAATACGATCTATGCACATCGAATGTTGGACCAGTTATGACTAAATTTGTTCAAGCGAATGAACTAATATTTTGTCATCTAAATTATTTTTGTTCAATTATAAATGGGACGTTTCACTACGACGATAGACATTCCTATAAAAGGAGGCAAGGTCTTGAGTAAAAATATAAGAGAATCCTTTCAACTGAACCCCCCCCCCCCCCTCTCTCTCTCGAGTATCTCTTTCATTCGACAAAATCCCTATGATTTACTTCGAGTATCTTTCAGTTCGTCGCAACCACCCGTGCTTGGTCGGGATTGTGATTCACTATTGTATCCTATGAAATAGACGTCCTATGCTGATCTCAAAGCGCAATGGAGACGAGACGAATTTGTTTTAAGGAATCTGCGTAGAACGCAGACCTCTGCTCCTCTGTTTCGAGCAATCTGCTCGATCACTACCCACTCCTCTCGACACTCGGCCTCAAGAGCTCGACTAGATAGACTCGACAGCTCACCTTTGGTCTCTCGGATTCAATAGTTCAATTTGGCCTCTTGGCACTCGGCCTCAGGAACTCGATCAGACAGACTCTACAGCTCAACTCAGTCTCTTGGACTTGGCAGCTCAGTACGGCCTCTCGAGCTCGACAGCTCAACTGATCACTCCTTCAAAACTAACAATTTGAGATTGTCAGTTAAGTCTCTCAATAAATAAGTATAATTTAAATTGTATTTTCAAATTAAGACTTTCCTTGCCTCTGGACACAGACCGTCCAACGTTATTATTTTCCCTCCCTCAAATCCTTTTTCTCTTTTCTTCTTATCATCTAAATAAATAATTTTTTCTCTTCAAATATAAGAAATTTTAAAAAGATTTAACCAGAACCACAATATTTTATTTCAGACGAAAACAGCAACCGAAGGAGCTAGGGAGATAAATCGAGAAGTGCTTGCTCGGACAATTTCAACATCCGTAATTTGTCATTCCATTTGAAAGAAAATTTTATAAATTTATCACAGTTAAAGATTAAACTGTGAATATATGAAAATCCCCTATACATGCTTTTAAATCTTTGACTTACAACAGATAGGAGGTCGGATCTTAATCTATTTATTATGTGACTCTTGAATCTTCGCTAAAGCATAGACAAATTTGGCTACCTAGAAATTCATACTTTTTGTCCATTATCTTGTCTGCAGTGTATTCAAATATCTCATAACAAATATAATATCATGATTCATATGTCCAATAAACTTTTTTAAACGACAAAACTTTTTTTTTTTTTTGCATGTTAAATGAGGTCTTGCATTTTTTGTTGCAATGTTATTGAGGGTATTTTTGTAACTTTATATATTTACCTTTCATTCCGCTTCCTTTCCTCCCAAACAAGGTAATACATATTACGTTAATGAACCCTCCCTTCCTCCCAAACAAAGGGAAAGTATATATTTCCCCTCCCCTCCCTTCCCCTCGCTTCCCCTCCCTTTCCTTTCCATTACTTATACTTTCCTCACCTCCTCCCAAACAAGGCCTTATTCTCTGATTGAGATACTCAAACAGGTATTAAGAGGTGTAGGAGGAAATGATGATGGTGTTCAATCTAGAGCAGAAGTTGAAGGCAGAATTATTCCTTTTCTTTCAGAAAGTTTGCTTCTTGTGTTGGATGATATATGGAGCGCAACTGTATGGAGAGATTTGCTCAGAAATCTCACATTGAATGGATCTTGTAGGACTGCTATCTTATTTACCACTAGACGTGAAGATGTTGCAACAGAAATGAGAGCTGATTTTGTCCACCCCGTTGAGAAAATGGATGAAGACAGTGGTTGGGAATTAATTATAAAGATTGTTTTTGGAGACGAGAAGGATATAAAAATTTCTGAATTGAAAGAAGTTGGTATGGAAATTGTCAAAAAATGTGATGGCCTTCCTCTGGCAATTAAAGGGATGGCTGGTGTTTTATTTCACAAGGAAAAGACTACGAGGGAGTGGAAAAAAAGTCGTTGAAAGTGATTTATGGTTTATGAAAGAGATTGATGATGAACTATCTAATGTTTTATACTCGAGCTATGAGGATTTACCCAGTCACCTAAAACAATGTTTTCTTAGTTGTGCTTTCTACCGTGGCGTATCATTTCGATCGGACATAATCCGACTTTGGGTGGACGAAGGTTTTGTAATTGAACAATCAGATAGTTTGATGGAAAATATCGCAGAAGACTACTACAAAGAACTTGTTGCAAGAAACCTTTTGCAAATTGATCATAGATTTTTAGAAGCTACAGCATTTGTTATGCATGATGTTTTGCGATCTTTTGGGGAAAAACTGATGGAAGAGGAAGGGATTATCATTAATGATGTTCAATGCACAAGTACAATTTCTTTGACAAAGATTCGTCGTTAGTCCATATCAAAACCAAGGTGATTTGTTATTGCTTCCCAATGTGATGATCGAGCACAAGTGTTTAAGAGTCCTACATATCGTTAATTGCCCTCAAATCGAGCGAATAGAATATCATGCATTTGAAAGCTTAAAGCGTCTAAGAGTCTTGGATTTGCGTGATACATCCGTAAAAAGCCTCCCAGATTCTCTCATGAAATTGTTTCATGTAAAATACTTGAATCTTGATCGGACAAAGATTAGAAGGCTTCTTGAATCCATTGAGCGTCTTGCAAACCTGCAAACTTTGAGTCTGTCGTGGTGTGAATCACTTTATGAGCTTCCAAAGGGCATCACAAGGTTGAGCAATTTGAGGTGCCTTCGGATTCGAGGAACTCGCTCACTCATGTTCCAAAGGGAGTTGGGAAGTTGAAAAATCTCAACCATCTCGATGGATTTTTGGTCGGCCATTGTGACACCATGAGCAGGATGGATGGAGATTGTGACTTGGACGAGTTGCAATCTTTGTGCAACCTAATTCATCTGATTATTGATAAATTGGAAAGGGCAACAACGACAGAAAACAGAAACTTTGTGCTTGCTAACAAAACATTTCTCAGGAGATTGTCTCAGATGGACAATGAATAATAATGAAAACAAAGAGGAGCAAATCACTGAGGCAGAGAGCATATGCAACCAACTCAGTCCTCCGGCGACCCTAAAAGTTCTTCGGATCGAAAATTTCCCTGGCCGACAGTTTTCAGCGTGGATGGTGTCAACTTCTTTGCATGATTCATTGGCTGATCTAACATTTTTGAGTTTTGTCAATTTTCAATCATGTACGGTGCTCCCTCAGTTGGGCCAACTGCCCAATCTCAAACACTTACACATTGAAGGAGGAGAAGCAATCAGGAGTATTGGGGCTGAATTCCTCGGCTGTAGAACGCCTGCATTCCCAAAACTTGAGTATCTAGCATTCATCAACATGCCCAATTGGGAAGCGTGGGTATTGCGTGAGGCACAGGATGTTGTGGCACATAACGAGGATGTTCATGCAAGCATCCTCAATTTCTTTCCTAATCTGAAAAAATGTTTCTTCCTCCACAGCCCAAAGCTGAAAAATAGCATCCTTTCGCCAACGAGGTTTTTGCAAATTAATAACTGTCTAAATTTGGAATATGTGGAGAAGGTTGGCGTGCTGCAATTGCAGAAATTGGAAGTTTTTCTCCCCTCAGAAATACAACGGCTTCCACAGTGGCTGTCAAGCCTGATCAATGCGACTTTGAGTAGTTTGCAGCTATTTTACATGGAATGCAATTTACGGCTACTAGATAGTTGCAGTAAGGGGAAGCAAAATTGGCATATCATTCAACAAATTCCAACAGTTATTATCTATAGCATTGATCGTCGAACACGCTTAAACCTCTGTAAGGACTCGTATATATACGAAATAATGGATGAGTTTGGAAGTTTCATAACCCTTGTAAGTCCTCTGATCATCTATTTTCTTACCATAGATTATTGCCTACCTTTCAATATTGTTGGGGAAAAAACACTTGTACGACATTTTTATTTTATGGACAGGATCAATCAATTTTATTGGATGTCTCCGCAGAGACAGGACAGGATCAATCAAGCTTCCATGGGTAATTGTTTCCTCCATTACGATCGAGGTTAGCAACTAAATAACGATGGATTTTATAATATCATCACAAATAAAATGTACTTGTTTCTTTATTTCTACTCAAGGTCGCTTGTTGTTGGAATTGATATATATAACTTATCCACGGATTCTAGTGTTTGTAGATTTGCATCTCTTTGTCTTTTATTTGTCTAAAGCTACTTTTTTTGTTGGAAAAAAATTATTTGTCTGTGTATTTAGAGTAAATTTTTTGGATTGTGCATTGTAGCCTAGAAGTTACTTATTTGTTTGTTACATTGTAAGTCGCAAACTATATTTATTTGTTTCCTCCTCTATAAAAGATTGGAATTGTCGATCATCTAACGACCTCTATCGGTCTGTCCCACAGTCATTGTGAGGGAGACAAATCACGGAGGACCCTATGGACCTTGACGTAGTAACCAAAATACGTGAGGATCATATGAATCTAAGAAAAGACTTTAGACCTCCTTCGGAATCGACCTATGTCACTTCTGCAAGCATCGCTGTACGCCTTAACCACCACGCTATCCCTGTGGAAACTTATTTGTTTCCTTCTGTGTATATTATTTGAATGGCATTGAATAATGTCAGTGCCACACTTTGAGTGTGATTTTTCTGCTAACCGTACCTTATTTACTCGGTGACAATATAATAAAGAAAACAAAAAAAATTATAATCCAAGTAACTCAAAAAAAAATCGACAATTTACCAAACACAGCTCTTCAAGTTCGGAATTGCCCAAAAAGCGTAACATGGTTTCAGATTTACCAAATCGCGCACCTAATTCCCCTTTTATCTCTCCCGCCAAACAGACTTGTAATTTAATGATGAGAGAGAATTTTCATGCATCCGAGCCACTACTGGAAATTCTGAACCATCTAAACGTGGTGTTGGGAATTTAAATCCCAGCACCACCTTTTTTTTTATCTGATTTCTAATTTATATCGGTCTGATTTCTGAAATATTACTGTGAATACCTAATAAAACCTTGAATATCAGAAATTTTGGCCATGAATACACAGAGGGACACTACTCAAACTCAATGGACTTGGATTGGATCGAAAAAGAGGTGAATAAGACCATCAATGGGTTTTGACCGAAACCCATTGATGGACTTAGAGGAGTCCAAATTTTGAAATCTTGACATAGACTAAAAGATCTTACAACATGAATTTTTGATATGTCGAGGAAACTTAGTTTTAATCCTCCTATCTCCCAATTTTAACTTGTGTCGAAAAAAAAATGGTACTGAAAGTTAAGAAACTGGTGGAAGATAGTGGTAGTGATCTTTGGAATTACAATTCGGCAAGACTATCGTCTTTGGAATTGGAATTTCGGACCATCGTCTTGGATTGAATTCCCAAAGACACCTGATGGTGTCGGATCGCAACACCATCGCGTATTGAGAATTCCAATTCCAAAGACCTGCGGTGGTCGAAATTTCAATTCCAAAGATTACGCGGTGGTCAAATTGTAATTCCAGACTACGGTGGTGTTGTAATCCCGTAATCACCACTGTAGTCGGGAATTCCAATCCAAGACTATAGTCTTTGGAATTCACAATTCCAGAACCACGCTTTTACAGTGTTATGCTTTCCACATCAGTAAGACTTTCAAATACTGATGGTTAAAGCCACAATCAATTATCTTTTCTCCAATTGGCAGGCATCGTCAAATTGATTTATTCAGAATGTGGCTTCTTCTCAAATGATGTCCCAGCCTTTATACATGCGCAACAATTGCCTTTCAGAAGCAGGCAAAGACACACAGTGCTATGTCCACGAGCATGACACCCTTTCAATATAATTTAAGATTTCCGTAGATCAGGAGAAGGATGATGCCAAAAAAGACAACCAATGGGAAGAGCAAGAATGATGAAAAATATATTCATCACCACAGAGGTGCTGGAATTGCGAATTCCGGACCATCTGTGCCGATTGAATTCAAGACCATGGTGGTCGAATTGGAATTCCCCGACCACTGCGGTGTTGCAGGATCCCGACACCACCGCCGGAGATTGAAATTCTGAAGACTACGTGCTGGTGCTGGAATTGTGAATTCCAGCACCACTACCACTATCTTCCACCAGTTTCTCAACTTTCAGTACCATTTTTTTTCGACACAAGTTAAAATTGGGAGATAGGAGGATTAAAACTAAGTTTCCTCGACATATCAAAAATTCATGTTGTAAGATCTTTCAGTCTATGTCAAGATTTTGAAATTTGGACTCCTCTAAGTCCATCAATGGGTTTCGGTCAAAACTCATTGATGGTCTTATTCACCTCTTTTTCGATCCAATCCAAGTCCATTGAGTTTGAGTAGTGTCCCTCTGTGTATTCGTGACCAAAATTTCTGATATTCAAGGTTTTATTAGGTATTCACAGTAATATTTCAGAAATCAGACCGATATAAATTAGAAATCAGATAAAAAAAAAGGTGGTGCTGGGATTTGAATTCCCAGCACCACGTTTAGATGGTTCGGAATTTCCAGTAGTGGCTCGGATGCATGAAAATTCTCTCTCATCATTAAATTGCAGGTCTATTTGGCGGAAGGGGTAAAAGGAGAATTAGGTGCGTGATTTGGTAAATCTGAAACCATGTTACGCTTTTTGGGCAATTCCGAACTTTAAGAGCTATGTTTGGTAAATAAAAAATCAACAAAATGTCCATATTCATGTAAATTAATTTTACTAAAAAATTTCAAAATCATAAAGATAGAACATTGATGAAACAAAATAAAATACACCAAAATAGAAGTCAAATCTAAGAACAATAATTAGAGATTTTTAAGTAATTCTATGTATAACAAAATTAATTATAATATCAAAAGGATGTCTAAGTCTATAAAATTTGAGGTCAATGAAAGCATATAATAAGTACAAATTGCTAAATGAGTAATCAAGAAAGATGAGATTAAAAAAAATAAGTAGATTACAATTTCTTCTTACATTTTAAGTCCTTTTTTTAACCTTTGCAAATTCATATACATAAAGATATTTAAGCATATTTATAATCATTATCGATGGTCTAGAATTAGTAAATCAACTAAACAATAAATTACTAAAGCCAGAGTGTAATAATATCATCTGACGTATGAGTGAAAGACCCTCTCATTGATGAAATACAATAATATAGCGTCATCATGTAAGTAAATACTGACTGTGAGTGACTCACGATATCATAACTCATATGGACGGTTAAACACTCTGATATATTCTACGCTCAGAGTTCTTACTTTTTAGTATTTCATTATTTTCATTTAATATTCTTACTGTGCTTAATTCATTTCAATATGCTTATTCATTTTATCATAATAGTTAAACTTGTTGGAAAATTAATTGATTCAATAAATCATTTTCTCAATTTGGATGAATGAGAAATTAATATGACTTAATTTGGATCGTCAGATTAAAATGGATAAATCCGGTTCATTTAAACGAAGGGACATAAGTATTCTTTGGATAACTCAATCTTAATTATCAAATTCAAAATGAAAAATTTAGATGCATCCAAATGAAGAGACATTATATCTTCGCAGCGAAGAAAAAAAGAAAAAGAGAAAATTGCAAGATCATGATATAAGTATACTTCTTTACGAATGAAATTCTATTCGATTTGCAAAAGGAATTCCGAAAAGAGTAGAAAAGAAAGGATAAAAAGCAACACAGATTAGAACAGTACATATTCCAAAGATAAGGGATAATTATCTGCTGCACAACTTTGAGCATGATTCATGTTTCTTTTGGTTCTTGGCTGATTTCAACTTTGGCATACAACTAAACTGCCAAGATGATTGGACGTCAAGGATGATCAAGTATACAAAAATGAGGTTGCAAATATTCTCAACAAAATGTGATGATGCAACGTCATCTCTTACCAAAATCGAGTCGAATGAATAGATTCATCTGTAGGATTCAACTCGTGGCAGTTGATCTAGGGAATACTGAAGTGGATTTCTTGGCTTGGTTTCTCCTCTTCTAGTAACTGGCAATGGTGATGTAGCATGTAATCCTTCAAGTATTATTCAGTGCAGTAGGCAACTTACTCTAGTTTTATTCTTTTCTAGCAACCGAAAAAACGATGATGCAGAATGCGCGCGAACCTTGAATGAGATTGTGAAAGATTTGTTGGTGCTCCAGGTTGTGATTCCAGTTGGGGAAAACCTATGTTTTTATAACTTGAACGGCAAAATCAACTAAGACACCTTTTCACTTTTTTTTTTGTTATACAAAGAATAATATTTCAGAAGAAATAATTTCTGAAATGATGGGAGCAAGAACATTCTGAAGTTGGCTGAGAATGAGGATTGTCATGGGTTTTGAGGAATCACCAATTAATCAACCTTAAACGAGCAACACGATTTTGCATTCTGAACTAGTTTAATGGATTTTTTGAAGTGTGCGTATAGCAGATGATGCAAATCTTTGTTTAAAAATACTAATTTGTAAAACTTAAAAATTCTATAAATCTTTGTTTAAGTTGTATTGATGGATCCTTTGGATTCGTCAATAAATCATGCATCCACATATATATTCAAACAAACTAAAACAAAACGATCCGAACATAAGATTTTGTCAATTGATCTACAACAAACATGCGATACAAAATAAAATACAGCGGAAACGTAATCAAAATAATAACCATGCACTTGAATCTTGAGATATCATCGTCGAAAGAATCTAAAGTCGGAAGAAGTCGTAGGGTTTGATCTTTCATAGGTCGAGAGTGACAACCCCGTATGCTCTGCCCGATGGAGAAAAGAGACGGCATACAATCTTCTGCGGGGATCACACCCTATATATAGAGCTAATCCTAAACTCGTTAACAGTCCATCAATACTAACGATACATATTAATGGGTTCTACACATATGGATTCATAATCCAATAACACAAATCCGGTAACCAAAACACAATAGTTAGATCACTTTAATAGAGTTCGAATCAATACGACACAATCGGATATATTACGATAATCATATGTAAGCCCATCACCAATATGTATTACTTGCAAACAATATTTATTCTGAAAAATGAAATTTTAAATTTTAAGAACCTAAAATAAAAAAACTAACTTTGTTCGAGTGCGTGTGCAACAACCTTGTGTAAGTGCTTATAAGATCCCGTATATATCTCTACTTTGGTATGATATTGTCCACTTTGGGTCTAAGCCCTCATGGTTTTGTTTTTGGACTTCACCCAAAAGGTCTCATTCCAATTGAGATATCTTTTGATCTTATAAGCATATGATCTTTTCCATGTTTTGCCAATGTGGGACTTTGATTGTATTCTCCATACTCCAATAATCCCCCTCTCAAACGAAGGACCATAATGAGTCCCCCTCAAGCCTATATGTCCTCGAAGGACTTCCTTCGCTTGACATCTGATCCTTAACCCACCAAGACTTAATGTGGTTCTCTTAATCCAGACATGGGAGCTCCCCTTTTTTCGTTTGAGATTCATAGCTTGACATGGAACCTAGCTCTGATACCAATTGTAAGTGCTTATAAGATCCCGTATATATCTCCACTTTGGTATGATATTGTCCACTTTGAGTCTAATCTCTCATGGTTTTGTTTTTGGGATTCACCCAAAAGACCTCATTCCAATTGAGATATCTTTTGATCTTATAAATACATGATCTTTTCTATGTTTTACCAATGTAGGACTTTGATTGTATTCTCTATACTTCACCACCTTGGTCAAGAGCAATGAAGCGTAATGGTGAATAAATTGAATTGGGAGCTAGTTCAAAGTGATGCGATGCCTAATTTTCTATCTTTGCTCCCTTTGCGTGGTAGTTACACAAGAAGCTGCTTGACGAGAGCATTGGACAACATGAGTAGGACCTTTGGAAAATTGACCAGATCAAACTCTTTCCCAGCAAGAAGAAAAAACATTATTTGGCCGGATAATTCAATGCTAGCTAGAGGGCGTGTCGTTGATGCCATGCCACCATTAATTGACTAATGAACGCCTCGACTTCACAAGAAATCAACTTGAGATTTTTTTTTCAATTAAATTCCAACTTGTCATTTTGTTGCCAATTTAATAGCAGAAGAAGTCAAAAATTGCTCTCCGTAAATTAGTGATATGCCGTCACGCTAAACATTGCAGATGAATTAAATAGCCAACCGAAGATTGAAGTCGAGAGAAGGACTATAGTGCATTATCGATACAAAGACGATAGAAGTCAATAGAGGGACTATAATGCATTAGGTGAAGTTGGAGAAGAGGGAGTATTATAGAGATAATGAGAAGTTGATCATTTTCCCTCTTTCCTCAAATCCTTACCCTTTTTTCTATTTTCCCTCTTGCTTCTCTCCTCAGGAGTTACCCAAGCCTGAAAAGTATGATTTGTTTTTTCTTTAACTCTTAAACAAGAGAAATTTTTCTAAAGTTTGGTTGATAGTGAATCGAGAAACAATTAAAACGGAAATGAGTAGATTTAACCATAACAAAACCTATGAGAAGATCCAAACACAAATAAGAGAGATTATAAAAACATTTAACTAGACAATAATTTTTATTCCATACAAAAGACACCAATTCGAGATAAGAATAAAAAGGGAATCCAAACATGATCCCACCAACAATTTTATATTGCTTAGACAAACAATTAAAGCCTCCACCCAAAGAAACATGAACTCGTGTTATTTCACATCGATGCAAATCCCTTTTTACTGTTGAATTGCCGAGAGTCCATCTCGAAAGCTAAAATGGATTTCATAGTTGCAAATTCTTATGGGTCCTTAATTTGAATGAATGGGTGGCTTTAGAGAAATGAGTATGAATTGAATTTAGTGGACCCCTCTTAATTAACTTAATTTGATTTGAGCGGATGTTGCTCCCTCTTAAGATTAACTTATCTAGTGTCTAATTTCATGTCAGATCGTTTGTGCAAATTAAAGGGTTTATGACATTATAGTTCATTTTTTTTTATTTACAAAGTCTTTTGAATAAAATGTATATTTTTTGAATTGTTTACACTTATATTGTTGTCCCTCGTCATATCCACTGTTTATTTACCATCCTCTGATTTTATAAAGAAACTAATAGTCGAAAGTAATAATAGCCAACGTAATATTTTATTTTTAAAAAATATGAATAATCTTATATGATATAATTTAAATCTGACTTTTTATATTTTCTTTATAAATATATAATTATTTTATATTCACTTCGCAAAAGATTAGCACTATCAATCTAACGACTTCATCGGTCCATTCCATGACCATTCGAGGGAGATAAATCACGAGAATCTTTGACAAAGGAGAATCATTTGAGCCAAAAAAAAAATTCAGATCTTCTTTTGAAATCGATCGATCCATATTCATTTCGCAAGTGTCGTCTTGTCTCAACTAACACGCTATTTCCGTATGAATAATTTCACAGTATAACGACAGGATGAGGGACTGGACAGCAACGCATGGAGGTATATAGTTGACATTGCACATGAGTTGTACAATGCGCGGACTGATCTCTCCTTATACAGCAACCTACCAGGAAGAAATCTCAAATAGACATTAAAGCAAAGCCTACATCTCTCTGGTATACATATCCATTTTAAAATGCATCAATTGAACAATTATATAGGAGATCATGCAGCAGCTCTATCCATTACTTTTGCTTAAATCTTCAATCGTCAGTACTGTCACTAAGGTATGCTATTTCCTCTTCCTCTTTCTCTTTTTTTTTTTTTTTTTTGATGGATTATTGTTTATTTTTTGATCGTATATGTGTTCAGTTCAATCAGGTATGCAAAAACTCGAGCATGACCATATAATTTGGGGAAATAGTTTTGGCTAGAAAAGTAGGGATCATATGCAAATTCTTTTCTTTTTAATTCTGAGCAAACTCAAATATCATTCAACTATATTACTGATCCTCTTCTTTAAAATATCTAATCTATTAATACAATTTGGGTAAAAATTAAAAGAAGATACCTTTATAAAATCTAGAAAAACAGATTTACTGACTCGTCCAAGTTATAAAAAAATTTCTAGTAGATAAATTTTTTTATTTTATAAATTAATATATGACCATATTCATACATCTATAATTTTTATTTAAATTTATACAAAAATAATTTATAAAATAGATCATGTCTATAAAAAATATAAATTTATAAAAGAGTAATTTCTATTTAATAAAAAAATCAAAGAAAGGAAGTTAGAAAAAAAAAAGTCGGACTTAAAGTTTTTTTTTATGAAATTTATTAGATCATTATAAAATTGTAAATAACTACAACATCAATTAATCAATCGTTTATATAGCCAATGAGATTTGTTTGACTGCATGAGAATTTATGCTCTACATCAATTAAATTTCAATTATTGGATAAGATCAAATAAAAAAATAATTTGTCACTTTAATTTCTTAATTTTTGAAAATAAGAAAAAATATATGTAGACGTTTGGGTAAAAAAATAAAAATTTCAACAAATATAATTCAAAAAGATCATTATTTAAAAATCATATTCATAAAAGCATCATGTTTATTTAAATTTATAAAAGAATAATTAAAAAAAATATTTATAAATAAAAAAATCACATCCATAAATTCATAAGAAAATTATTTATAATTTTATAAAAATATTTAGCACAATAAAAAAATAATTAAGACTAATAAAAGTAAAAAAAAAACTTAAATTTGTAGAAATATAATTTGACAATATATTTTGATAAAATTTTGAATTTATAAATAAAATTAATCATATCATCGAATAAATTTAAATTTCATAAAATAATTTATAATTTTATTTAATTAAAAAAAAATAATCCCATGCATCCATGAAACAATTATAATTAAGTTAGAAAAAAAACTTACATTTTGAGCGCCCTTTTAATATATATTTTTTTAAAAAAGACAAACTTAATTATTTTTGCTCATTCACATTAATTAGAGAAATTGTAAGATTAAAAATAACTAGTATACTAATTGCATTGTCAATTAGTCATTGATATTCTTTGGCATAAAAATCTTTTAAGATGTTTCATATATCTTAACAAGTGTTCTTATTACTTCTTCACAATTAATTTCTGGTATAAAGGCTTTCTTTTTCTCATAAGGGCAACCAAAAATTGATAAGAATGCAAGCATAGACAGAAAGTATTCCAGTATAAATTCTGATCTAGCCTTGAACAGTGATTCATCCGTCTCGAGAAATGACAATGGTCTTACAGTTTTTTGTTTCAAGATACCTTGTCAAATTATCTGATTTTATAGATGGAGAGATATGTAAAGTGCTAAGGGTTAGAGAAGAAATTGAGAGGCTTCATAGAAAATTATCAAGAATCAGTCCCTATATTCAAGATGCAGAAAAAAGAAGAAATAGAGATGCTGCGATCGACAATTGGGTGAAGGAATTAAAAGACGTCATGTATGATGCAGAAGACATAATTGATCTTTGCATGGTCAAAGGTGGAATATTATCCCAAGGTCAACCATCTGCTTCTTCAGGGGTACGCTCTAGGGTCAGTTTGCTTTCATCTTCCATTCAGTCTCCTAAGTTCCGCATAAAGATTTCGAATCGAATAAAAAGAGTTAATGATAGACTCGACGAAATCAAAGAGGACAATAATGTGGTACCCAGGTTAGTAGCGCATGAAAACGAAGGCTTCCAAAATAACTCAATAAGGACGTCATCTCCTACCTCTCCCACACATGTGGCGACTGATATTGTAGGGACACAAATTGTAGAAGCTACCCAAAGCTTAATTTCGAAGATAGAGCAAAGCAAAAAAAAGTGTAGTGTGTTTGGAATTTCTGGTATGGGTGGAATAGGCAAGACCACTTTAGCACAAAAAATATTCAACGATGAAATGGTGAATAAACAGTTTCCGAAAAGAGTGTGGTTACACGTATCCAAGCATTACTCTCAGATTGAGATACTCAAACAGGTATTACGAGGTGTAGGAGGGAATGATGATGGTGTTCAAAGTAGAGCAGAAGTCGAAGGCAGAATTGTTCCTCTTCTTTCAGAAAGTTTGCTTCTTGTGCTGGATGATATATGGAGCGCAAGTGTATGGAGAGATTTGCTCAGAAATCCCATTTCGAATGGTTCCTGTAAGACTGCTATTTTATTTACCACTAGGCGTGAAGATGTGGCAAGAGAAATGAGAGCTGATTTTGTCCACCTTGCTCAGAAAATGGACAAAGACAGTGGTTGGGATTTAATTAGAAAGACTGTTTTTGGAGATGAGGAGGATATAAGAATTTCTGAATTGGAAGAAGTTGGTAAGGAAATTGTCAGAAAATGTGACGGTCTTCCTCTGGCAGTTTAAGTGATGGCTGGTGTTTTATTTCACAAGGAAAGGACTAAGACGGAGTGGAAAAAAGTCGTTCAAAGTGATTTATGGTCTATGAACGAGATCGATGATAAACTATCGAATGGTTTATACTTGAGCTATGAGGATTTACCCGGTCATCTCAAACCATGTTTTCTTAGTTGTGCTTTTTACCGTGACATATCATATCGATGGGACATAATCCGACTGTGGGTCGACGAAGGGTTTGTGATTGAACAATCAGATAATTTGGTGGAAAATATTGCAGAAGATTATTTCAAAGAACTTTTTGCAAGAAACCTTTTGCAAATGGACTTCAGATCTATGGATGATATAAAATTTGTTATGCATGATGTTTTACGATCTTTTGGGGAAAAACTGATGGAAGAGGAAGGGATAATCATTAATAATGATGCTCGATGCACAAGTACAAATTATTTGACAAAGATTCGTCGTTTGTCCATCTCAAACCAAGGTGATGTGTTATCTCTTCCCAGTGTGATAACAGAGCAAAAGTGTTTGAGAGCCCTACACCTCGTTAATTGCCCTCAAATCAAGCAAATAGAGAATCATGCATTTAAAACCTTGAAGCATCTCAGAGTCTTGACTTTGCGTGATACATCCATAGACAGCCTCCCAGATTCTCTTATGAAATTGTTTCAACTAAAATACTTGGATCTTGGTGGAACAAATATTAGAAGGCTTCCTGAATCCATTGAGCGTCTTGTAAACCTGCAAACTTTGAGTCTCTTGGGGTGTGAATCACTGCATGAACTTCCAAAGGGCATCACAAGGTTGAGCAATTTGAGGTGCCTTCTAATTCTGAGAACTCCTCTCACCCATGTTCCAAAGGGAGTTGGGAAGTTGAAAAATCTCAACCATCTCGAAGGATTTTTTGTTGGCCACTGCGACTCCATGAGCAAGATGGATGAAGGTTGTGACGTGGACGAGTTGCAATACTTGTGCAGCCTGATTGAACTTGTTATTGATAAATTGGAAAGGGCAACAACGAGAGGAAACAGAAACTTCGTGCTGGCGGACAAAACATTCCTCACGAGATTGTATCTCAGATGGACAATGAATAATAATGAAAACAATGAGGAGCAAATCACTGAGGCGGAGAGTATATGCAACCAACTCAGTCCTCCACCGACCCTAAAATTTCTTCGGATCGTCAATTTTCCTGGCCGACAGTTTCCAGAGTGGATGCTGTCAACTTCTGGTCATGATTATTTGGCTGACCTAACACTTTTGCTGTGTAACAATTTTTCATCATGTACGATGCTGCCTCCATTGGGCCAACTACCCAATCTTAAATTCCTAGCCATAGAAGGAGGAGAAGCAATCAGGAGTATTGGGCCTGAATTCCTCGGCTGCAGAACGCCTGCATTCCCAAGACTCGAGTATCTAGCATTCGAAAGTATGCAGAATTGGGAAGCATGGGTATTGCGTGAGGCACAGGATGTTGTGGAACCTAACGAGCATGTTCATGCAAGCAACGTCATCAATTTCTTTCCTAATCTGAAAGGCTGTCACTTCATCCACTGCCCGAAGTTGAAAAATATCATCATTCCCCAAACTTCGGATTTGAACATTAAGCTCTGTCCAAATTTGGAATATGTGGAGAAGATTGGCATGTTGCACAAATTGGCAGTAGAGTTTCCCTCCGAAACAAAACAGCTTCCACAGTGGGTGTCAAGCCTGATTAATGGCACTTTGCATTGTTTGCACACATTTTACATGACATGCAATTTACTGGTACTAGATAGTTGCAGAAAGGGGAAGCAAAATTGGCACATCATTCAACAAATTCCAAAAGTGAGTATTTATAGCATCAATGGTCAAACACGCATATTGCTCAGTAAGGACTCGTACAAATACGAAATAAAGGATGAGTTTGGAAGTTTCATCACCCTTGTAAGTCCTCTGATAATCTATTTTCTTACTATAGCTTAATGCATACCTTTTAATATTGTTGGGAAAAAAAAGTTGTAAAAAAAGCTCGTACAACTATTTTATTCTATATATGGATAGGATCAATCGATTATCTCCGAAGAGACAGGACAAGATCAATCAACTTCCTTGGCTAATTGTTTCCTCCATTATGATCAAGGTTAGTAACTAATTAATGATGAATTTTATAATATCATCACAAATAAAATGGACTTGTTTCTTTATTTCTATTTGAAGGTGGCTTGTTGGAATTGGTATAATTTAACCGAGGTGTATATTTCCACTAGATCGTATTGATATTTGGCGACGCACTAGCTACTTCTATCTATATATAATTTATCCTCGGATTCTAGTGTTTGTGGGCTTGCATCTCTATCTTTTATTTGTCTAAAACTACTATATTGTGGAAAAAAAAATTATTGTCTCGATATTTAGAACAAATGTTTTAGATTGTGTATTGTAATTCGTAAGCTACTTATTTGTGTTTGCTTTCTCAGAAACGCTTTGAATGGTACATTGAACTATTTATTTATTTCCTCCGGTGTATATTGTTTGAATGAAATTTCATATTATAAATTACTATTTGTGTTCTCTATCTACAGTGAAATATTATCATTCTTTTTATTTCTTTAAAATGATACAGAACTCCTTTTTCATATATTTATAGCGTGGAAGTTTGAATCTTATTGCTTTTGAATTCACGACGAGTCATTATAATTTGTGAATAAAATAGATTAATTGCTTTCATTTCGTAACCTTTGCTAAATTTGACAATGAAAAACATTTGTATGAATTCATTGGAGAGAGAATGTATTGTTGCATTCCCTTCCCTTGTTTTCGCACAAAAAATAAAAAATAAAGAAATAAATTGTCATACAACTTATAAGAATTTCGATATATAGAGACATTTTGAGGTTGATTTATTGAGAAAAAATAAAATAAAATAATCCAATTCATTCTTTTCTCATTTATTTCTTGTATCCAACATACAGCTAACACTCAACATCCACTGAGCACAATGTCTCGTATGGCTTAATGGTCCTCAAACAAACTAAAAATTGGGAGGGACATAGAGATGGTAAAGAGAAAAGATACATTAAAAAACTGATGCTTTTATGTTAGGCCACAGTCATATGAAGTCTGTGACACCAGTCTCAACACTTGTACATTAGGCCAAAATACAGTGTTAAAGCCAAGAGCAACCTTATTTTCAATGCCTATGCCAAGATCAGAAATTGCAGAGACTTTCCAATCCTACGTCAGACTTAAACTCTATAAGATTTGCTTTGAGAAGCCCCAGAGGACCAGTGATCGTAGCAGCATCAGCTACAAATGTAACTAATACCCTATTGCCACGTTGAGTGATCCTCTTCGCCCTGATCTAGAATATGGGAATTCATGGATAAATTCATTAAAATTGAGCCAAAAGAAATAATAAATGAAAGGTATATAAGTTATGCATCGGAGAAAGCCAAGAAGAGCATTTTCCTCATTAGTAGGCAACATCAAAATCTATTCAAATGTACATTTGCACCTCAATAGTCCTCTTAACACATTTCAGTTATTGATACTGCAACAGGACCTCATTTGGTGTGGGAGTTTGATGCCCAATAACATAGGATTTAATTTCTTTTCTGGGAATAGGAAATTAATTCATGATAAGTTAGCATGATTCATTGGGAGGAGTATAAATCCCATGTGAAGTAGGACACAGGGTCAAAAAGTCATGTGAGAAATGAAATTGTATCTTTTTCGAATTAACAATATGGAACCGATATATTTAACTTTTATTTATTTTCTTTTGGAAAGATAAACTTGAAGTTTTAGAATATTAGATTTAATTTTCCTGAAAATCCTTCCTGAGAATAATTTTCACATTATTAACTTTTGAGTTTGTACCAAAGGAAAAAACTTATTTGCTGAGTAAAATATAGGATGACCACCCAATTTCTACCATAAACACATGGTCATATTCCTGATCTTTTGAAATCCTGCAAAAAAAAAGAACCTCCTGTATACCATAGACTTTAATTGAAACTCTTCATGGTACTGGTAGTAAAGAATCACATCTTCTGCGAGTTATGGTCCTTTTTGCTAACATATGATGAAACTGATAGCCATCTACCAAACTTCCAAACATCAAGAGTCAAGAAATATATCGTTAGATGTAGGCAAACTAATTACCTCTCCAAATCATGGTCATACAAGACAGAGTTGTCACCACTAGTACGGTATATATTTAGGCCTAGAGAACGAATTAATGGTGCTAGAGAATTTTCATTACAGACACCGTGTAACCTAAGTAAAAAGGAAGATTAACTGTATGTCAGCAAGATAAATTACAAAACACCATTGCTGACTAACGCAAGACAGTTAAAATGTAACTTCAATGTATAATTGAGACCATGATGCTCTCATGTCAACAGGACAACCAAAACAATAGTCAGTATGCATGGACCCGCCCATCAAGTCGATCACGAGATTTTAACAGAATAACCTGAAAAAGAAAAATTCACCACAAGTTCAGATATTATATTCTTAATAAGAACAAAGTTTAATTCACATGTAAGAAAATCATAGATGGAAAGAGAACATCACATAAAAATTAAGAGGCATTATGCAATGCACGAGCAGCTGCAATCCCCGAAATTCCCTCACCAATCACAATAACTGAAGGTGAAGAAGATTGTTGCCTCTCAATGTGAGTGATTAGAAGACCTGGGGAACATTAGACAATAGTATGTCAATAAATGATCTATCCATCAACAAAGAACCACAAAGGATAATTGGAAAGAGGAAACAACAACATATAATAAGATGGAATGTTCATTGACTAATTCACTACTACCTAGTACTATCTATATCAAACCAGTCGCTCTCACACTAAGCAAAGATGAAGTATGGCAAAAACAATTTTACAAGATCAAGCAAACTTTAAAGGAAACTGCATAGTTATGTTATGCAAAATAATTTATCTTGACAGGATTATCAAACCTTATAAGGAAGCATTCCCAAGTATGGCAACTATGCCACTACAAAAATAGTGATATGTATGACTTGAAATACAATGATATGTAAATGACTTATGTACGGTTTGAAATTTAAATTGTATTGTGATTGTAGTTGTGCTATTTTTTATGAACTTAGAACACCAAGCAATTAATATGATTTTCTTATATTTCCTTGAGGCATCATTACCTTGGATTAAAAAAAAACAATACATTTATCTCTCTTCAAATAAGTTAGCATTTAGCACACAATTCAACTCTAGGCACTTAACTCTATCAATAATGACAAAGGTCTAAGTAAATAGAAATACAAATAAAATTTTAAAAATATCAGACGTTGAGTAGGTTTCTACACCCATCTAAAATATATATTGTTCATCATTCACCTTTTCCCATGTAACTCAGTGTAGAGAATGTCTATATTTTCATCAGACCCTCATGTAATACAAATGCCTCCAAAGAACTACTGGATTCCATCCTCTTTCTGCTCAAAGTCATTCCAAGTACTGTTTTCCGAGACACATTTTCAATTGCTTCTTTGAGTGTAACCTTGATTAAGGACTGTTGAGTTATTTATTAACTCACTTTAAAAAGCATGAGACATAAAACACCTCTTCATATAGATATATATATTAAAGCGATAGAGCTCATTAATTAATTAGGCACAACATTGTTAGGGGCATTTTAAAGAGAGTTGGCACTCATCTTTCATAAATTTCAAAGCATGACTAGGACAAGCATTGAACAATTGAAGTACAACTGCAGTTAGTCTTAGAATAATAATAAGAGAAGTTGTCACCTTGCTAGGATACTTCCTTGAAGTTTCATAGTGAAGAAAAAAAGAAAAGGAGAAAATTGCAAGATGATGATACAAGTATACTTCTCTACGAATGAAATTCTATTCAACTTGCAAAAGGAATTCCGAAAAGAGTAGAAAAGAGAGGATAAAAAAACAACATAGATTATAGAACAGTGCATATTCCAAAGTAAGGGATAATTCTCTGCAGCACAACTTCGAGCATGATTCATGTTTCTTTTGGTTCTTGGTTGATTGCAACTTTGGCATACAACTAAACTGCCAATATGATTGGATGTCAAAGGATGAGCAAGTATACAAAAATGAGATTGCAAATATTCTCAACAAACTGTAATGATGCAACGTCATCTCTTGCCAAAATCGAGTCTGACAACTCGAATGAATAGATTCATCTGTAGGATTCAACTCATGGCAGTTGATCGAGGGAATACTGAAGTGGATTTCTTGGCTTGGTTTCTCTTCTTCTGGTAATTGGCAATGGTGATGTAGCATGTAATCCTTTAAGTATTGTTCAATGCAGTAGGCAACTTACTCTAGTTTTTTCCTTTTCTAGCAAACAAAAAAATGATGACGCAGAATGCGAACCTTGAACAATATTGTGAAAGATTTGTCGGTGCTCCAGCTTGTGATTCCAGTTGGGGAAAACCTATGTTTTTATAACCTGAACAGCAAAATCAACTATGCCACCTTTTCACCTTTTTTTGTTATACAAAGAATAACATTTCAGAAGAAATAGCTTCTGAAATGATTCGAGCAAGAACATTCTGAAGTTGGCTGAGTATGAGGATTATCATGGATTTTGAGGAAAGGCCAGATGGATGAGCAGCTTGTAGGATGGGGTGCTCTGACTTATCAATCAACCTTCAACGAGCAACATGATTTTGTATTCTGAGCTAGTTTAGTAGATTTTCAGAAGTGGCGTAATGCAAATGATGCAAATCTTGGTCTAAAAGACTAATTTGTAAAACTTAAAAAATCTGTAAATCTTTGTTTAAATTGTATAAATTGCAAACAATACTTATTCTGAAAAATGAAATTTTTAGGAACCTAAAATAAAAAATAAAAAAAAAAAGTAACTTTGTTCAAGTGTGTGGGCAAACATCTTGGGCAGGAGCGATGAAGCATAATAGTGAGTAAATTGAATTGGGAGCTTGTTCAAAGTGATGGGATGCCTAATTTTTTATCTTTCCTCCCGCGTGGTAGCTACACAAGAAGCTGCTTGAGTTAGAGCGTTGGACAACATGAGTAGGGCCTTTGGAAAATTGACCAGATCAAACTCTTTCCCAGCAAGAAGAAAAGACATAGTTTGGCCAGATAATTCAATGCTAGACGGCGTGTCGTTGATGCCATGCCTACCATTGACTAATGAACGCCTCGACTTCACAAGAAATCAACTTGAGATTTTCCAATTGGATTCCAACTTGTCATTTTTTGCCAATTTAATAGCAGAAGAAGCCAAAAATTACTGCCTGTAAATTAGTGATACGCCGTCACGTTAAACATGGCAGATTAATTAAGTAACCAACCGAAGATTGAAGTCGAGAGAGCTGCCTATAGTGCATTATCATCGATACAAAAACGATAGAAGTCAATAGAGAGACTATAATGCTTTTTTTTTTTCTATAGTTGACATTAGGTATCCGAGGGTGATCGATCTGGTCATATGAAAGTTTTTCTGAATAAATTAGAAAACATTTGCAGCAGGTGGCTCTGTAATTCAACATTCTAGAATTTATTATTCCATTGAAGAAAATTCCCTACAAACTATAATGCATTATCAATTTTAGGTGAAATTGGAGGAGGAGGAGGATTATAGAGAAAATGAGAAGTTGATAATTTTTCCTCTTTCTTCGAATCCTTTCCCTTTTTCCTTTCTAACTAGGCTTTTTTTTTCCCCTTCCCATCTCACCTATTTTCCCTCCTCCTCTCCTCAGGAGTAAACCAAGCCTGAAAAGTATATCTTTTTTTTCTTTAACTCTTAAACAAGAGAAATTTTGCTAAAGTTTGGTTGGTAGTGAATTCAGAAACAATTAAAACCGAAATATGAGGAGATCTGACCATAACAATGATCCAAACACAAATATGAGAGATTATAAAAATATTTAACTAGATAATAATATTTTATTCCATACAAAAGACACCAATTGAAGACAGGAATAAAAAAGGAATCCAAACGAGATCCCATCAACAATTCTATATAGTTGCTCAGACAAACAAAGCCTCAAACCGTGCAAATCCCTTCTTGCTGCTGAATTGCCGAGAGTTCATCTCGAAAGCTAAAATGGGGTTCATAGTTGTGATTTTTTTGTGGATCCTTAATTTAAATGAATTGGTGGCTTTAGAGAAAATGAGTGTGGATTGAATTTAATTAGTACTGAACCCTTAACTTTGATTTGAGCGGATGATGCCCCTCTTAAAGTTCACTTATGTAGTGTTTAATTTCAGTCTGATTGTTTGTGCAAATTAAAGGGTTTATGACACTTTGGTTCAATTTGGATTTATTTACTAATTCTTTTGAATAAAATGTATTTTTTTTTTGAAATTTGCAGTTTTATTGTTGTTTCTCATCATTCAACCATTTATGTATCATCACAACTTGAGAACCCTACTAATCTTTAATACCTTTTTCTAAAAAGGGTAGTGGCAAGTGCAAACTCGACTCATATTTACACTGTGCAAAAGAGTAAAAAAAATGTTTCTGCTACTTGCAGACATCTTATTGAGTTAATATCAAGAACTTGGATAATTTAGTTGTCTTAATCAACTGGCCCATCGCTCCTGCCTCTGATTTTATAAAGAAACTGATAGCTAAAGGTAATAATAGCCAACGTAATATTTTTGCAAATTGATATATAGTTGGCTATGCGTTTGGAACATGCGGAGAATATCGGCATGAATGATCCATTTTGCTGATCGAATTTGATTCAACTTAAAATATGACTAAATTGACTTCCTTATGAAAATATTTTATTTTTAAAAATATGAATAATTTAACTTCTTGATTTTATATAGCAGCCTCCCAGCAAGAAATCTCAAATAGAAATACATCAATTGATGAGTTGAGCAATTAGGAGATGGTGCAGCAGCTCTATCTATTACTTTTGCTTAAATCTTCAGTCTTCAGTCAGTGAGGTATCTTAACTTCCTCTTCCTCTTCCTTTTGCTGGATTATTGTTTACTTCTCGATCGTATACGTATATATGCTTTCAATCAGGTATGCATAAAATTAGGAATGAGCAGATAATTTAAAAAAAAAAATAGTTTTAGCTAGAAAAGTAAGGCTGTAAGGAGCATATGCAAACTCTTTTCCTTCTAATTCTGAAAGAAGATTTGAACAAACTCAAATACCATTCAACTATTTTGTCGATCCTCTTCCTCAAAATGTCTGATCTATCAAATACCTTTATAAAATCTAGAAAAACAGATTGACTGATCAACTGGTCCAAATTATAAAAAACTTTCTAGAAGATTATAAATTTTTTATTTTATAAATTAATATATGATCATATTCATACATCTATTGTTTTTTATTTAAATTTATATAAAAATAATTTATAAAATAGAATAATCCAACTAGAGAATTTCACCAAGTAAAAGGAAAGATTTAAATTTATAAAATAAAATAATCATGTCTAGAAAAAATAAATAAATTTAAATTTATAAAAAATATTTAATAACAAAATCAAAGAAAGGAATTTAGAAAAAAGTTGCAGTTAAGGCTTTTTTTTTTAAGGTTTATTAGAATGGAAAATTGCACATAACTACTACATCAATTGCATTGTCAATTAATCATTTATGTAGTTAATGAGATTTGTTTGACTGAGAAATTTTATGATGAAAAAGATATATTCTACGTCAATTAAATTTCAATAATTGGATAAGACCAAATAAAATATTTTTTAAAATTTGTCAATTAAATGAGATATAGACGTTTGGGTAAAAAATAAAATTTTCAACAAATATAATTCATAAAAATCATTATTTAAATTTTTGTAAATTATATTCATAATAGCATAATTTTTATTTAAATTTATAAAAGAATAATTAAAAAATTAACAATATGATAAAAATATCACATCCATAAATTCATAAGAAAATTATTTATAATTTTATAAAATATTTAACACAATAAAGAAATAATTGCAACCAATAAAAGTAAAAAAAAATTGTATAAAAATAATTTGACAATATCAATTGATAAAATTTGAATTTATAAAATGAAATTAATCATATCGTTAAATAAATTTAAATTTCATAAAATAATTTATAAATTTATTTAATTCAAAAATAATCTCATGTATGATGTATCCATTAAACATATGTTAGAAAAAACTTAGGTTGTGTTTGGTTTCACCGTATTTTTCATTTTCTTTTCGGTTTTCGTATTTTTCCATTTTCCGAAAAACGACTTTTATGTGTTTTCTAATTTTCCAAAAAATGCTCTCTCATTTTCTAGAAAACACGGTTGGAAAATACAAACCAATCAAACACGTTTTCTTGTTTTCCCAGAAAATGAAAATGAAAAACACTCCATTTTCTAGGTACCAAACACTGCCTCACATTTTAAAAGTCTTTTTGATATTTTTTTTTAAAAAAAAGACAATTCTTTGAAAGTTGATTTTTGCTCATTAAGATTTATTAGAGAAATTGTAAAATTAAAAATAACCAGTATAGTAATTTCATTGTCAATTAGTCATTTATTTGGTCAATAATATTTGGTTAATTAGTTATTGTTATGCAAGTTTAGCAAGCCACTATGGCAACTCTTATTGATTGCCAAAAATATTTCTAAGATTTGAGAAATTTTCCTTTACATCTTTGTATAATCTTATAAGTTGTTCTCATGAAAATGATATATCCAACATGATTTTTTCCCCCATAAATTCTTCTACCGATATTTCTTTTGCATAAAAGCCATTTTAAATGTTTAATATATCTTAACGAGTATTCTTGTTACTTCTTCATAATTAGTTTCTGATATAAAGGCTCTCTCTCTTTTTATAAGAGCAAACAGAAGTTAATAATAAGTATTCCAGTACAAATTTTGATGGCCTCGAGCAATTGATTCATCCGTCTCAAAAAATGGCAGTGGTCCTAGACTTTTTTTGTTAAAAGATACCTTGGCAAACTATCAGATTTTATCGAGGGAGAGATAGGCAAAGTGCTAGGGGTCAAAGGAGAGCTTACAAGGATTCAAAGAAAATTATCAAGAATCAGTCCTTATATTCAAGATGCAGAAAAAAGACGTAGAGATTCTTCAATTAACAATTGGGTGAAGGAATTAAAAGACATCATGTATGACGCAGAAGACATAATTGATCTTTGCTTGATCGAAGGGGGGAGATTATTGGAGGCCCATCTATCTTCCTCTTCTTCGAGGGTATGCTCTCCTGTCAGTTTGCTTTCATCTTGCTTCCAGTGTTGTACGTTCGGCATAAGCCTTTGGAATAAAATAAAAAAAGTTAACGATAGACTTAAAGAAATCGAAGAGGACAATAATGTGGTATCCAAGTTAGTAAGGGCGTCGTCGTCTCCTACATCAGTAAATACGTCGTCTCCTACCTCTTCCACACATGTGATGGAGGATATTGTAGGGACACGAATTATAGATGCAGCGGCCCAAAAGCTAATTTCGGAGATAGAGCAAAGCAAAAAAAAAGTGTAGCGTGTTGGGAATTTCTGGGATGGGTGGAATAGGCAAGACCACTTTAGCTCAAAAAATATTCAACCATGAAATGGTGAAAAAACAATTTCCAAAAAGAGTATGGTTACATGTATCCAAGCATTAGGGCTTGTTTGGGAGGAGGTGAGGGAAGGGAAAGAGAGGGTAAATAAAGGGAGGGGAATTTTTACCCTTGTTTGGGAAGGAGTGAGGAAAGGGGAGGGAATGATAGTCAAGGGGAAATGTTAATCTCTCATACCCATGGAGAAGGTGAAATTAGTTACACTCCAAATCGGAGTGTAAGAGAGGGGAAAGTTAAGTCTATTTTTTTTTCTTTCCATTTTATCCCTCTTAAAAATATTATTTATTTTTAATCTTTTTGTTTTTGGCTGAAAACGACGTTTCCTCTCCCTCTCCCTCTCCCTCTCGCTCTCGCCGCTGAAGACGAACTCCTCTCTGAGCTCCAACAATCTTCATTTTTTCTATTCCATTTGTGCGTTGGATTTCTCTTCCTTCACTTCAATACTCCAATGTAAGTTGTTTTTCCTTTTTTCTTTTTCTTTTCTTGATTTTGAATCTGTCCTTTGGATGAATGGATTTTGTTGTTTTTTTCTTTTCCTTTCTTTTTTTTTTTTCGTTTCTTCACTGGGGTCATTCTTTTTTTCGTTTCTTCACTAAGGTCTTTTTTTTGTTTGTTTCTTCACTGTAGTCATTTGTTTAACTTATAATTTATTTTGGTTTTGTTTATTTGATTATAGATGGATGATCAAAATGATAAATGCAATGATTTCATTAAGTTGCATCGTATGCATCAACTCGCATCGACCCAAGTTGTTTGTTTGGTTGTGGCTTGGTATGCACAAAATAAGAATAAACCAAATAATCAAATTCCTCGTGCGATACAGTTAGAAGGAGAACATGTACGAAATGAATTAATGACAAAACTACTGACTAATGATCAATGTCGTAGTATAATTAGAATGATCAAATTCCTCGTGCGATACAGTTAGAAGGAGAACATGTAGAAGGAGAACATTTGTGAGATTTTGTAATCTTTTAATCAAAGAAGGTGGTTTGCGACCTACAACAAGGATCACTGTGGAAGAATAAGTAGCAAAATCACTCTATTTGCTAGCCCATAATGTTACAAATCGTGAACTTGGCTTCTTTTTCTATCGATCGGGAGAAACAGTGAGTTGTCATTTCTATAATGTTTTAAGAGCTATAATAGAGTTGGAGGATAAATTTCTCAAACAACCGGATGAGTCAGAAATTCCTACAGAAATCTACAATAGCAATCGATTCTACCCATTTTTTAAGGTGAAAATATTATTTTTATCTTTTATCTAGTATAAATTCATGTATACATGTTCATAATTATTAATAATTTAGACATGATTATATCAGGATTGTGTTGGAGCGATAGATGAAACACATATTCGTGTTAAAGTTTCTCCCTATGATGCCCCAAAGTTTCGTGGTAGAAAGGATTTTCCAACACAAAATATTTTAGCAGCATCCACATTTGATTTGAAATTCACTTATGTCTTAACCGGATCGGAAGAAACAACTTCTGATTCAAAAGTACTAAAAAATGCATTATCCAAACAAGATTGTCTTAAAATTTCTGAAGGTAAATTAAATGACATATATTGTAATTAAATTTTCTCACTTTTACATTTTGATAACACATACTTTTTTTTAGGAAAATACTATCTTGTTGATCCTGGATTCATGTTGAAAAGCGGCCTTATTACACCATATCGAGGAGAACGTTATCATTTGAAAGAATATAGCCGCAATCCACCACGAAATGCTCGGGAGTTATTTAATCTTCGACATTCTTCTTTGCGCAATGCAATTGAAAGAGCTTTTGGAGTTCTTAAGAAAAGATTTCCTATTATAGGAAGTTCGACAAAGCCAAATTATGGCATTGAAACTCAAAAAGAAATTATCCTCTGTTGTTGCATTTTACATAATTACTTAATTAATATTGATCCAGATGAGGGATTGCTTGTCGAGGTTGATGCTGAACTTAGTAATAATAGTGAACATCAAGAGGAAAATCATAGTAATAGGGATGACCATGAAGAGACAAGGAGGGGTGAATTGCTTAGGAATTCCATAGCCGCGGCTATGTGGTTAGATTATAATATGTGACATTTATATTTTTTTTGTTTATCTTGCAGTTTTGGATAAATTCTCTTGTATTTAGATGATTGTGAATGGTGTCATTTTAATTTATTATGTTACTTGGATTTTATATCATATGATTGTTTATGTGATTGTGTTTTAAGTGTTACTATATTTTTTTTAAGGATGACTAAAAAGAAGGATTTGCAAAGTGAAAATGCAAGTGGAAGCAAGGGGAATAATCATTGTTTTTGGAATAAAGCAATGGATGATGTTCTTATTGATGCATATTTGAATCAACATAATATAGGCAATAGGGTTGGTGGAACTTTTACTACACATGCATATGAAAATATTCTAAATGAATTGAAAGTAAAATTTTTCGACAGACCTATTGATAAGGAGAAGATTCAAAATCGTATGAAACATATTAAAAAATGTTGGTTTTCATGTTATGATTTATTCAAGAATGGTATGAGTGGTTTTGCATGGGATCCTACTACAGAAACATTCATTGTTGAACCTGAAGTTTGGCAACAATTAATTGAGGTGAGTTTTGTAATATGCATTTGAAAATTATATTTTATTTTCTCTTGTGATATTATCTATAAATGAATGTTTGATGCAATTGTATTGTAACTTATAGATAAAACCAAAAGATGCCGAATGGAAGAACAAGCCTATTCGAAATTATGAGAAGTTAGTTCAATTATATGGGAAAGATAGGGCTACGGGTCAATATGCTGAAACTGCGTCAGAAATGCGAAAGAGAAAAGCGGACATGGAAATGGAGAATAATATTGGTGGAAATAATTTTGAAACCATTGATGAAGTTGAATTTATGATATCTCAACAAGAAATCTATTTGGACAATTCAGATACAGTTAATGAAGATGTCCAACTTTCGATTAGTGGTTCTGAACCAACTAAATCTCAATCAAACTCTTTTGTTGGAGCATCATTCAATAAGAAGAGGGCAAAGAAAGGTAAAGTTGATGATGACAGTATAAGCAATGCAATTGAACAAGTAGCTCAAGCCATTATGAGTTCAACAACTGAAATGGTTAAGTCAAATGAACTTCCTATTTCTGAAAATGAAGTGTGGAATTTGTTAAGTCATATAGGCATTGAGCAACATAAAATTTCCACATGCTATTTGTATCTTGTTCAATGCCCGAAGATGTCGAGAGCTTTACTTGGATGTCCTCATGAATATCGCAAAAACTTGTTATTCCAAATGATGGACAAAGAGAATCCACCACATGATTAGTTTGTTGTTTGTTATGTGATATACACAATGAAAAATTTTGTTTGGATGCTATAAATCATGTTTTTGGATGATAGGTACTTGGATGATTTTGTTAGGAGGCTACATATTATGTATTTGGATGATTTTGGATATTTGTTAGACTATTATGTATTTGAATGATATGTATTTGAAGTTTGTTGCTTGATGATTGAATATACATTGTTCTTATTATGGTATGAATATTATTTTATTCTTATGATGGTGGAATTGATATACTTTGTTCTTATTATTGTGGAATAGATATATTTTGTCCTGGTGTAAATTGGTATACTTTATACTCTGCTTAGATTGATATTTTATGTTGCTGTGATGAAGTAATATTCTTCTTGTGTATTACTGGAGAATCTGGATAAAGAACTGTAGGTCGACACACAATTGGTGGTATACTCCCCTGTACATGCTTTTAAATTTTTGACTTACAACAGATAGGAGGTCGGATCTTAATCTATTTATTATGTGACTCTTGAATCTTCGCTAAAGCATAGACAAATTTGGCTACCTAGAAATTCATACTTTTTGTCCATTATCTTGTCTGCAGTTTATCCAAATATCTCATAACAAATATAATATCATGATTCATATGTCCAATAAACTTTTTTAAACGACAAAACTTTTTTTTTTTATTTTTTGCATGTTAAATGAGATCTTGCATTTTTTGTTGCAATGTTATTGAAGGTATTTTTGTAACTTTATATATTGAAAACAGAAACAGAAACTTTGTGCTTGCTAACAAAACATTTCTTAGGAGATTAAATCTTATATGGACAATGAATAATAATGAAAACAAAGAGGAGCAAATCACTGATCGGCGGAGAGTATATGCAACCAACTCAGTCCTCCAGCGACTCTAAACGTTTTTCGGATCGAAAATTTCCCTGGCCGACAGTTTCCAGCGTGGATGGTGTCAACTTCTTTACATGATTCATTAGCCGATCTAACATTTTTGAGTTTTGTCAATTTTCAATCATGTACGGTGCTCCCTCAGTTGGGCCAACTATCCAATCTCAAACACTTGCACATTGAAGGAGGAGAAGCAATCAGGAGTATTGGGGCTGAATTCCTCGGCTGTAGAACGCCTGCATTCCCAAAACTTGAGTATCTAGCATTCATCAACATGCGCAATCTGGAAGCGTGGGTATTGCGTCATTGCGTGAGGCACAGGATGTTGTGGCTCAAAACGAGGATGTTCATGCAAGCAACCTCAATTTCTTTCCTAATTTGAAAAAATGTTTCTTCCTCCACTGCCCAAAGCTGAAAAATAGCATCCTTTCAATAAGGACTCGTATATATACGAAATAATGGATGAGTTTGGAAGTTTCATAACCCTTGTAAGTCCTCTGATAATCTATTTTCTTACCATAGCTTATTGCCTACCTTTCAATATTGTTGGGAAAAAAATTGTACAACTCTTTTATTTTATGGACAGGATCAATCAATTTTATTGGATGTCTCCGCAGAGACATGACAGGATCAATCAAGCTTCCATGGCTAATTGTTTCCTCCATTATGATCGAGGTTAGCAACTAAATAACGATGGATTTTATAATATCATCACAAATAAAATGTATTTGTTTCTTTATTTCTACTTGAAGGTCGCTTGTTGTTGGAATTGATATATATAATTTATCCACGGATTCTAGTGTTTGTAGATTTGCATCTCTTTGTCTTTTATTT
Organism: Wurfbainia villosa; assembly: GCA_025175895.1. Taxonomy (NCBI): domain Eukaryota; kingdom Viridiplantae; phylum Streptophyta; class Magnoliopsida; order Zingiberales; family Zingiberaceae; genus Wurfbainia; species Wurfbainia villosa. The sequence continues at coordinate 409,254 of CM045998.1, forward strand.
GTCTAAAGCTACTTTTTTTGTTGGAAAAAAATCATTTGTCTGTGTATTTAGAATAAATATTTTGGATTGTGGTGACCAAAATATCTGAGGGTCATATAAATCTAGGAAAAGATTTTAGACTTCCTCCGGAATTGATCCATGTCACTTCTGCAATCACCGCTGTGCCTTAGCCACTACGTCATCCCTGTGAAAACTTATTTATTTCCTTCTGTGTATATTATTTGAATGGCATTGAATAATGTCAGTGCCACACTTTGAGTGTGATTTTTCCGCTAACTGTATCTTACTCGATGACAATATAATAAAGGAAACAAAAAAATTATAATCCAAATAACTAAAAAAAAATCAACAAAATGTCCATATTCATGTAAATTAATTTTACTAAAAAAATGCAAAATCATAAAGAAGATCGATAGAACATTGATGAAATAAAATAAAATACACCAAAATAAAAACCAAATCTGAGAACAATAAGTAGAGATTTTTAAGTAATTCTATGTATAACAAAATTAATTATAATATCAAACGGATGTCTAAGTCTATAAATTTGAGGTCAATGAAAGCATATAATAAGTACAAATTGCTAAATGAGTAATCAAGAAAGATGGATGTGAATTTAATCTTATTAAGAGGTTAAAAAAATAAGTAGATTACAATTTCTTCTTACATTTTAAGTCCTTTTTTTAACCTTTTCAAATTCATATACATAAAGATATTTAAGCATATTTATAATCATTATATATGGTTAGAACTATTAAATCAACTAAACAATGAATTACTAAAGCCAGAGTGTAATAATATCATCTGACATATGAGTGAAAGACCCTCTCATTGCTGAAATACAATAATATAGCGCCATCATGTAAGTAAATACTGACTGTGAATGACTCACGGTATCATAACTCATATGGACGGTTAAACACTCTGATATATTCTACGCTCAGAGTTCTTACTTTTTAGTATTTCATTATTTTCATTTAATATTCTTACTATGCTTAGTTCATTTCAATATGCTTAATTCATTTTATCATAATAGTTAAACTTGTTGGAAAATTAATTGATTCAATAAATCATTTTCTCAATTTGGATGAATGAGAAATTAATATGACTTAATTTGGATTGCCAGATTAAAATGGATAAATCCGGTTCATTTAAATGAAGGGACATAAGTATTCTTTGGATGACTCAATTTTGGTTATCAAATTCAAAACGGAAAATTTAGATGTATCCAAATGAAGAGACATTATGTCTTCGTAGCGAAGAAAAAAAGAAAAGGAGAAAATTGCAAGATCATCATATAAGTATACTTCTTTACGAATGAAATTCTATTCGATTTGCAAAAGGAATTCCAAAAAGAGTAGAAAAGAAAGGATAAGAAGCAACACAGATTAGAACAGTACATATTCCAAAGATAAGGGATAATTATCTGCTGCACAACTTTGAGCATGATTCATGTTTCTGTTGGTTCTTGGCTGATTTTAACTTTGGCATACAACTAAACTGCCAAGATGATTGGACGTCAAAGGATGATCAAGCATACAAAAATGAGATTGCAAATATTCTCAACAAAATCTGATGATGCAACGTCATCGCTACCAAAATCGATCGAGTCGAATGAATAGATTCATCTGTAGGATTCAACTCGTGGCAGTTGATTGAGGGAATACTGAAGTGGATTTCTTGGCTTGGTTTCTCCTCTTCTAGTAACTGGCAATGGTGATGTAGCATGTAATCCTTCAAGTATTATTCAGTGCAGTAGGCAACTTACTCTAGTTTTATTCTTTTCTAGCAACCGAAAAAACGATGATGCAGAATGCGCGTGAACCTTGAATGAGATTGTGAAAGATTTGTTGGTGCTCCAGGCTGTGATTCCAGTTGGGGAAAACCTATGTTTTTATAACTTGAACGGCAAAATCAACTTAAGACACCTTTTCACTGTTTTTTGTTATACAAAGAATAACATTTCAGAAGAAATAACTTCTGAAATGATGGGAGCAAGAACATTCTGAAGTTGGCTGAGAATGAGGATTGTCATGGGTTTTGAGGAATCACCAATTAATCAACCTTAAACGAGCAACACGATTTTGCATTCTGAACTAGTTTAATGGATTTTTTTGAAGTGTGCGTATAGCAGATGATGCAAATCTTTGTTTAAAAATACTAATTTGTGAAACTTAAAAATTCTATAAATATTTGTTTAAGTTGCATTGATGGATTCTTTGGATTCGTCAATGAATCGTGCATCCGCATATATATTCAAACAAACGAAAACAAAACGATCTGAACATAAGATTTTATCAATTGATCTACAACAAACATGCGATACAAAATAAAATACAGCCGAAACGCAATCAAAACAATAACCATGTACTTGAATCTTGAGACATCATCGTCGAAAGAATCTAAAGTCGGAAGAAGTCGTAGGGCTTGATCTTTCATAGGTCGAGAGTGACAACCCCGTATGCTCTGTCCAATGGAGAAAAGAGACGACATACGATCTTCTGCGGGGATCACACCCTATATATAAAGTTAATCCTAAATCTGTTAACAGTCCATCAATACTAACGATACATATTAATGGGTTCTACACATATGGATTCATAATTCAATAACACAAATCCAGTAACCAAAACATAATAGTTAGATCACTTTAATCGAGTTCGAATCAATACGATACAATCGGATATATTACGATAATCATATGTAAGCCCATCACCAATATGTATTACTTGCAAACAATACTTATTCTGAAAAATGAAATTTTAAATTTTAAGAACCTAAAATAATAAAAAACTAACTTTGTTCGAGTGCGTGTGCAACAACCTTGGTCAAGAGCAATGAAGCGTAATAGTGAGCCCCCAGAGCTAGCCCAGTTGGTAAGTGCAAAGGAGCAACTTTTAAGTGGACAAGGGTCAATTCCCGGGGAGGTCATGACTCTGGGCCATCGACAGACCCTCTCCTTTGCACTTGCTACCTGGGTCCTGATTTACCTCCTCCACCGGTAGGGGCAGCCGGAGAGGACCGTTAATGTGGCGGTTTCACATTTTTTAATGAAGCGTAATGGTGAGTAAATTGAATTGGGAGATTGTTCAAAGTGATGCGATGCCTAATTTTCTATCTTTGCTCCCTTTGCGTGGTAGTTACACAAGAAGCTGCTTGACGAGAGCATTGGACAACATGAGTAGGGCCTTTGGAAAATTGACCAGATCAAACTCTTTCCCAGCAAGAAAAAAAAAAACATTATTTGGCCGCATAATTCAAGGCTAGCTAGAGGGCGTGTCGTTGATGCCACGCTACCATTGACTAATGAACGCCTCGACTTCACAAGAAATCAACTTGAGATTTTTTTTCAATTAAATTCCAACTTGTCATTTTGTTGCCAATTTAATAGCAGGAGAAGTAAAACATTGCTCTCCGTAAATTAGTGATATGCCGTCACGCTAAACATTGTAGATGAATTAAATAGCCAACCGAAGATTGAAGTCGAGAGAAGGACTATAGTGCATTATCGATACAAAGACGATAGAAGTCAATAGAGGGACTATAATGCATTAGGTGAAGTTGGAGAAGAGGGAGTATTATAGAGATAATGAGAAGTTGATCATTTTCCCTCTTTCCTCAAATCCTTACCCTTTTTCCTTCCTAAATAGTTTTTTTTTTAAATCTTCCCTTCTCACCTATTTTCCCTCTTGCTTCTCTCCTCAGGAGTTACCCAAGCCTGAAAAGTATGATTTTTTTTTCTTTAACTCTTAAACAGGAGAAATTTTTCTAAAGTTTGGTTGATAGTGAATCGAGAAACAATTAAAACGGAAATGAGTAGATTTAACCATAACAAACCTATATGAGAAGATCCAAACACAAATAAGAGAGATTATAAAAACATTTAACTAGACAATAATTTTTATTCCATACAAAAGACACCAATTAGAGATAAGAATAAAAAGGGAATCCAAACATGATCCCACCACAATTTTATATTGCTTACACATACAATTAAAGCCTCCACCCAAAGAAACATGAACTCGTGTTATTTAATAGCTGTGAAAGTTGCATAAATGGACAACGAGTTAATCCCTCGACAAAGCGAGAGTTTCGTCCCTCTATGCACTGGTTACTAGTCTCAAAGGCCAAAGGTCCACCGTGATTTACCTTCTTTACGATGGTCCGGAAGCAAACTGATAAGGGCCGCTAGATTGACGGTTCCAACTTTTTGCACAAATGAACTCGTGTTATTTCACATCGATGCAAATCCCTTTTTACTGTTGAATTGCCGAGAGTCCATCTCGAAAGCTAAAATGGATTTCATAGTTGCAAATTCTTATGGGTCCTTAATTTGAATGAATGGGTGGTTTTAGAGAAATGAGTATGAATTGAATTTAGTGGACCCCTCTTAATTAACTAAATTTGATTTGAGCGGATGTTGCTCCCTCTTAAGATTAACTCATCTAGTGTCTAATTTCATGTCAGATCGTTTGTGCAAATTAAAGGGTTTATGACATTATAGTTCATTTTTTTATTTACAAAGTCTTTTGAATAAAATGTATATTTTTTGAATTGTTTACACTTATATTGTTGTCCCTCGTCATATCCACTGTTTATTTATCATCCTCTGATTTTATAAAGAAACTAATAGTCGAAAGTAATAATAGCCAACGTAATATTTTATTTTTAAAAAAATATGAATAATCTTATATGATATAATTTAAATCTGACTTTTTATATTTTCTTTATAAATATATAATTATTTTATATTCACTTCGCAAAAGATTAGCACTGTCAATCTAACGACTTCATCGGTCCATTCCATGGCCATTCGAGGGAGATAAATCACGAGAGTCTTTGACAAGGGAGAATCATTTGAGCCAAAAAAAAAATTCAGATCTTCTTTTGAAATCGATCGATCCATATTCATTTCGCAAGTGTCGTCTTGTCTCAACTAACACGCTATTTCCGTATGAATAATTTCACAGTATAACGACAGGATGAGGGACTGGACAGCAACGCATGGAGGTATATAGTTGACATTGCACATGAGTTGTACAATGCGCGGACTGATCTCTCCTTATACAGCAACCTACCAGGAAGAAATCTCAAATAGACATTAAAGCAAAGCCTACATCTCTCTGGTATACATATCCATTTTAAAATGCATCAATTGAGCAATTATATAGGAGATCATGCAGCAGCTCTATCCATTACTTTTGCTTAAATCTTCAATCGTCAGTACTGTCACTAAGGTATGCTATTTCCTCTTCCTCTTCCTCTTTTTTTTTTTTTTTTTTGATGGATTATTGTTTATTTTTTGATCGTATATATGTTCAGTTCAATCAGGTATGCAAAAACTCGAGCATGACCATATAATTTGGGGAAATAGTTTTGGCTAGAAAAGTAGGGATCATATGCAAATTCTTTTCTTTTTAATTCTGAGCAAACTCAAATATCATTCAACTATATTACTGATCCTCTTCTTTAAAATATCTAATCTATTAATACAATTTGGGTAAAAATTAAAAGAAGATACCTTTATAAAATCTAGAAAAACAGATTTACTGACTCGTCCAAGTTATAAAAAAATTTCTAGTAGATAAATTTTTTATTTTATAAATTAATATATGACCATATTCATACATCTATAATTTTTATTTAAATTTATACAAAAATAATTTATAAAATAGATCATGTCTATAAAAAATATAAATTTATAAAAGAGTAATTTTTATTTAATAAAAAAAATCAAAGAAAGGAAGTTAGAAAAAAAAAAGTCGGGCTTAAAGCTTTTTTTTTTTTATGAAATTTATTAGATAATTATAAAATTGTAAATAACTACAACATTAATTAATCAATCGTTTATATAGCCAATGAGATTTGTTTGACTGCATGAGAATTTATACTCTACATCAATTAAATTTCAATTATTGGATAAGATCAAATAAAATAATAATAATTTGTCACTATAATTTCTTAATTTTTGTAAATAAGGAAAAAAATATGTCGACGTTTGGGTAAAAAAATAAAAATTTCAACAAATATAATACAAAAAGATCATTATTTAAAAATCATATTCATAAAAGCATAATTTTTATTTAAATTTATAAAAGAATAATTTAAAAAAATATTTATAAATAAAAAATCACATCAATAAATTCATAAGAAAATTATTTAAAACTTTATAAAAATATTTAGCACAATAAAAAAATAATTGAGACCAATAAAAGTAAAAAAAAACTTAAATTTGTAGAAATACAATTTGACAGTATCTTTTGATAAAATTTTGAATTTATAAATAAAATTAACCATATCCTCAAATAAATTTAAATTTCATAAAATAATTTATAATTTTATTTAATTAAAAAAAATAATCCCATGAATCCATGAAACAAATATAATTAAGTTAGTAAAAAAAACTTACATTTTGAACGCCCTTTTAATATATATTTTTTTTTTAAAAGACAAACTTATTTTTGCTCATTCACATTAATTAGAGAAATTGTAAGATTAAAAATAACTAGTATACTAATTGCATTGTCAATTAGTCATTGATATTTCTTTGGCATAAAAATCATTTAAGATGTTTCATATATATGTCTTAACAAGTGTTCTTGTTACTTCTTCACAATTAATTTCTGGTATAAAGGCTCTCTTTTTCTCACAAGGGCAACCAAAAATTGATAAGAATGCAAGCATAGACAGAAAGTATTCCAGTATAAATTCTGATCTAGCCTTGAACAGTGATTCATCCGTCTCGAGAAATGACAATGGTCTTACAGTTTTTTGTTTCAAGATACCTTGGCAAATTATCTGATTTTATAGCTGGAGAGATATGTAAAGTGCTAGGGGTTAGAGAAGAAATTGAGAGGCTTCATAGAAAATTATCAAGAATCAGTCCCTATATTCAAGATGCAGAAAAAAGAAGACATAGAGATGCTGCGATCGACAATTGGGTGAAGGAATTAAAAGACGTCATGTATGATGCAGAAGACATAATTGATCTTTGCATGGTCAAAGGTGGAATATTATCCGAAGCTCAACCATCTGCTTCTTCAGGGGTACGCTCTGGGGTCAGTTTGCTTTCATCTTCCATTCAGTCTCCTAAGTTCCGCATAAAGATTTCGAATCGAATAAAAAGAGTTAATGATAGACTCGACGAAATCAAAGAGGACAATAATATGGTACCCAGGTTAGTAGCGCATGAAAACGAAGGCTTCCAAAATAACTCAATAAGGACGTCATCTCCTACCTCTCCCACACATGTGGCGACTGATATTGTAGGGACACAAATTGTAGAAGCTACCCAAAGCTTAATTTCGAAGATAGAGCAAAGCAAAAAAAAGTGTAGTGTGTTTGGAATTTCTGGTATGGGTGGAATAGGCAAGACCACTTTAGCACAAAAAATATTCAACGATGAAATGGTGAATAAACAGTTTCCGAAAAGAGTGTGGTTACACGTATCCAAGCATTACTCTCAGATTGAGATACTCAAACAGGTATTACGAGGTGTAGGAGGAAATGATGATGGTGTTCAAAGTAGAGCAGAAGTCGAAGGCAGAATTGTTCCTCTTCTTTCAGAAAGTTTGCTTCTTGTGCTGGATGATATATGGAGCGCAAGTGTATGGAGAGATTTGCTCAGAAATCCCATTTCGAATGGTTCCTGTAAGACTGCTATTTTATTTACCACTAGGCGTGAAGATGTGGCAAGAGAAATGAGAGCTGATTTTGTCCACCTTGCTCAGAAAATGGACAAAGACAGTGGTTGGGATTTAATTAGAAAGACTGTTTTTGGAGATGAGGAGGATGTAAGAATTTCTGAATTGGAAGAAGTTGGTAGGGAAATTGTCAGAAAATGTGACGGTCTTCCTCTGGCAGTGAAAGTGATGGCTGGTGTTTTATTTCACAAGGAAAGGACTAAGACGGAGTGGAAAAAAGTTGTTCAAAGTGATTTATGGTCTATGAACGAGATCGATGATAGACTATCGAATGGTTTATACTTGAGCTATGAGGATTTACCCAGTCATCTCAAACAATGTTTTCTTAGTTGTGCTTTTTACCGTGACATATCATATCGATGGGACATAATCCGACTGTGGGTGGACGAAGGGTTTGTGATTGAACAATCAGATAATTTGGTGGAAAATATTGCAGAAGATTATTACAAAGAACTTTTTGCAAGAAACCTTTTGCAAATGGACTTCAGATCTATGGATGATATAAAATTTGTTATGCATGATGTTTTACGATCTTTTGGGGAAAAACTGATGGAAGAGGAAGGGATAATCATTAATAATGATGCTCGATGCACAAGTACAAATTATTTGACAAAGATTCGTCGTTTGTCCATCTCAAACCAAGGTGATGTGTTATCTCTTCCCAGTGTGATAACAGAGCAAAAGTGTTTGAGAGCCCTACACCTCGTTAATTGCCCTCAAATCAAGCAAATAGAGAATCATGCATTTAAAACCTTGAAGCATCTCAGAGTCTTGACTTTGCGTGATACATCCATAGACAGCCTCCCAGATTCTCTTATGAAATTGTTTCAACTAAAATACTTGGATCTTGGTGGAACAAATATTAGAAGGCTTCCTGAATCCATTGAGCGTCTTGTAAACCTGCAAACTTTGAGTCTCTTGGGGTGTGAATCACTGCATGAACTTCCAAAGGGCATCACAAGGTTGAGCAATTTGAGGTGCCTTCTAATTCTGAGAACTCCTCTCACCCATGTTCCAAAGGGAGTTGGGAAGTTGAAAAATCTCGACCATCTCGAAGGATTTTTTGTTGGCCACTGCGACTCCATGAGCAAGATGGATGAAGGTTGTGACGTGGACGAGTTGCAATACTTGTGCAGCCTGATTGAACTTGTTATTGATAAATTGGAAAGGGCAACAACGAGAGGAAACAGAAACTTCGTGCTGGCGGACAAAACATTCCTCACGAGATTGTATCTCAGATGGACAATGAATAATAATGAAAACAATGAGGAGCAAATCACTGAGGCGGAGAGTATATGCAACCAACTCAGTCCTCCACCGACCCTAAAATTTCTTCGGATCGTCAATTTTCCTGGCCGACAGTTTCCAGAGTGGATGCTGTCAACTTCTTGTCATGATTATTTGGCTGACCTAACACTTTTGCTGTGTAACAATTTTTCATCATGTACGATGCTGCCTCCATTGGGCCAACTACCCAATCTTAAATTCCTAGCCATAGAAGGAGGAGAAGCAATCAGGAGTATTGGGCCTGAATTCCTCGGCTGCAGAACGCCTGCATTCCCAAGACTCGAGTATCTAGCATTCGAAAGTATGCAGAATTGGGAAGCATGGGTATTGCGTGAGGCACAGGATGTTGTGGAACCTAACGAGCATGTTCATGCAAGCAACGTCATCAATTTCTTTCCTAATCTGAAAGGCTGTCACTTCATCCACTGCCCGAAGTTGAAAAATAGCATCATTCCCCCAACTTGGGATTTGAACATTAAGCTCTGTCCAAATTTGGAATATGTGGAGAAGATTGGCATGTTGCACAAATTGGCAGTAGAGTTTCCCTCCGAAACAAAACAGCTTCCACAGTGGGTGTCAAGCCTGATTAATGACACTTTGCATTGTTTGCACACATTTTACATGACATGCAATTTACTGGTACTAGATAGTTGCAGAAAGGGGAAGCAAAATTGGCACATCATTCAACAAATTCCAAAAGTGAGTATTTATAGCATTGGTGGTCAAACACGCTTATTGCTCAGTAAGGACTCGTACAAATACGAAAATAAGAATGAGTTTGGAAGTTTCATCACCCTTGTAAGTCCTCTTATCATCTATTTTCTTACCATATCTTATTGCATATCTTTCAATATTGTTAGGAAAGAAAACTTGTACAACTCTTTTATTCTATGGATAGGATCAATCGATTTTATCCGAAGAGGCAGGACAAGATCAATCGAACTTCCATGGCCAATCGTTTCCTCCATCATAATCAAGGTTAGTAACTAATTAATGGTTGATTTCATAATATTATCACGAATAAAATGTTTGTGTTTCTTTATTTCTTTTTGAAGGTCACTTGTTGGAATTGGTATAACTTGATCAAGGCGCATATTTTGACTAGATCATATTAATTAGTATTTGGTGATGCATTGGGCAAAAATATCATTGTAATTTATCTATTTCATCCAGCTATGGGACCGACGATGAAGAGTGTCTAAGATGAGCACATCATCTTTTGTCCCAAGATGATGCATTACTTCTATCTATATGAAATTTATCATCGGATTCTAGTGTTTCTAAGCTTGCATCCCTTTGTCTTTTATTTGTCTAAAGTTACTCTTTTGTGGAAAAAGATTATTTGCCTCTGTATTTAGAAAAAATATTTTGGATCGTGTATTTTAAATTGCGAACTACTTATTTGTGTTTGCTTCCTCAAAAAATGCTTTGAATGTTACATTATAAGTCGCAAGCTATTTATTTGTTTCCTCCTGTGTACATTATTTGAATGATATTGCATATTATAAGTTACCATTTGTGCTCGCTATCTATATTCACCCTTGTAAGTCCTCTGATCATCTATTTTCTTACCATATCTTATTGCATATCTTTCAATATTGTTAGGAAATAAAACTTGTACAACTCTTTTATTCTATGGATAGGATCAATCGATTTTATCCGAAGAGACAGGACAAGATCAATCGAACTTCCATGGCTAATTGTTTCCTCCATTATGATCAAGGTTAGTAACTAATTAACGATGGATTTTATAATATCATCACAAATAAAATGGACTTGTTTCTTTATTTCTATTTGAAGGTGGCTTGTTGGAATTGGTATAATTTAACCGAGGTGTATATTTCCCCTAGATCGTATTGATATTTGGCGACGCACTAGCTACTTCTATCTATATATAATTTATCCTCGGATTCTAGTGTTTGTGGGCTTGCATCTCTATCTTTTATTTGTCTAAAACTACTATATTGTGGAAAAAAATTATTGTCTCGATATTTAGAACAAATGTTTTAGATTGTACATTGTATTGTAATTCGTAAGCTACTTATTTGTGTTTGCTTTCTCAGAAACGCTTTGAATGGTACATTGAACTTTTTATTTATTTCCTCCGGTGTATATTGTTTGAATGAAATTGCATATTATAAATTACTATTTGTGTTCTCTATCTATACTGAAATATTATCATTCTTTTTATTTCTTTAAAATGATACAGAACTCCTTTTTCATATATTTATAGCGTGGAAGCGTGAATCTTATTGCTTTTGAATTCACGATGAGCCATTATAATTTGTGAATAAAATAGATTAATTGCTTTCATTTAGTAACCTTTACTAAATTTGACAATGAAAAACATTTGTATGAATTTATTGGAGAGAGAATGTATTGTTGCATTCCCTTCCCTTGTTTACGCACAAAAAATAAAAAATAAAGAAATAAATTGTCATACAACTTATAAGAATTTAGATATATAGAGACATTTTGAGGTTGATTTATTGAGAATAATAAAATAAAATAAAATAATCCAATTCATTCTTTTCTCATTTATTTCTTGTATCCAACATACATCTAACACTCAACATCCACTAAGCACAATGTCTCGTATGGCTTAATGGTCCTCAAACAAATTAAAAATTGGGAGAGGGACATAGAGATGGTTAAGAAAAAAGATACATTAAAAAACTGATGCTTTTAAGTTAGGCCACAGACATACGAAGTCTGTTACACCAGTCTTAACACTTGTACATTAGGCCAAAATACAGTGTTAAAGCGAAGAGCAACCTTATTTTCAATGCCAACGACAAAATCAGAAATTTCAGAGTTTCCACTTTGGAAGGTGTTTCGGCTAAGATACAGATGAGGGGGTTTCTATCAGCGAGAATGACTCGGTACTTCATAAATCGGATGATTTACTGACTCGGCTGGAAGGATTACTGACTCGGTTGGATGGATTGTTGACTCGGCTGGCGCAACAACTTGTCTCGGGTGAGATCGGTTGATGTATCTCAGACTGCTGCGAGGGAAATCTGAAAAAGAAACACTGTAAAGGACGTCGAAAGAGACCTCGACGATGCCCCTCCGACGTTCAAGTTAAGGGTCGGCAAGAAAAAGAGTCAGAGAAGCAATGCAAAGAGAAGTGGAGTAGAGAGTGTGAACCTCGTCTGATCTCTTCAAGTTATCTTTATATAGGCCAATCAATCTCCGCGAAGTGGTACGGAAAGTATGAGACATGAATTCTTTAAGGTATTGACCTACCTATTTAGGAACGATAGAAGATATTACCTTCATAAATGCGACAGACACATGACACATATTTAATGCTACTTGTGTGATTGATGAGAGACAAGACTCTATTAATGTTGTGAATGTATCCCCTTGGTGTAGACATGGAGATATGTTTACTTATAGTGTGACGCCCCCCCAACACATAATGCCTTGCTGGACATCTGCCTTTAATAATAGTCACCTCAATTGATACCATTATGTTAGCTGAGATATAAACCTACCGAGATATATGTATGTCGAGATATATAGAAGGCTTGGCTCAAACTCGATTAAATTTGCTTTAAGGACCCCCCAGAGGAACAGTGATAATAGCAGCATCAGCTACAAATGTAACTATTACCCTATTGCTACGTTGAGTAATCGGCCTCTTCCCCCTGATCCAGAATATGGGAATTGGTCGATGCATATAAATTCATTAAAATTGATCCAGAAGAAATAATAAATGAAAGGCATATATATCACAAACTCAAGCGGCTGGTTCTTTTCAAATAAAATGCGATGAGTAGAGATGCTAAAGATTGTTTCCGATTTAGAAAGATAAGGCACAAATTTGGAAGTTTAGGTACCATAAAATGCATACACATGAAGACAATGTTAATATGAGAGCAGTTCTTAGTGAAAGGCAAAAGGTATACATCACTATAAGAAGCACGATGAGATGACAAACATAAGCATCTCTAATCATGGTTTTGACACACTCAACTTCTAGGTGCAATTCATTAAAATCTTAATGTTTGTTACTGAAGCTGAGTGGAGCTTATAGAAAAGCACTTCTTGTATAAGATAATTAGGAATATTTGTTACTGAAGTTTGGAGCAGAAGTTAAAAAAAAAAAACTAACTTATTTGGAAAATTCTATTAAAAGATCTAGTGGGTTGCTAGAAATTGTAGATGACAAGCATTCCAATCGAATGAAGACCACAGTTAAGCATATCAAGTAAAATAGAAACAAATAGTTAACCATTGAAGAAGCAAATAACTTTTTTGAAACCATAAAATTCGACAAAAGGTGATTACTAATTTAAACATTTTACTAATTCCTATTTGAGAATATAAAAGGCTGAAAATTGAAATTTTATTATCTCCTCTTTTTAGGACTTATAAATCCAATCAAAATTGGTCACATTTGTGAGTCAGAATGTCCCTATTCCCATCATCGGATCAAAGAATTAAACAATAGGATAACAAATGCATTCAAATCATATGATTCCTAATAAGCAAAATGAAATTCAAACTGTAATCTTCTCGTTTTAATGAAAATATGAGAATTGGAATTATGATTTATAGGAAAACTTTTCTAATTACAAAATTGAAATATTTTCCAAATCAGAATCTCTTTCAATCAAAATAATTGAATCCTTTTTTACTTCAAAAAATGTTGGTAAACCAATTGTTTGGCTAGCAATCTTATAAAGTCATGGTCTCCTATTTATCTACTATACGGTAAAATGAGAATGTTATTGTTAAGTTAAAAAAAAAAAAAAAAAAAACCTCTATTTCTCTTCCCTCCTCTCTTTATCTCTCCACGCTGCAGCCATCCCTTGTCCATCCTCACGCACGCAACCCCATTCCCCCCACTACATCACTTCCCATTTTATTTCTTCTTCTCTTCTTGTTTCTTTCTTATCCGACTTCTTTCCCAGCCATGCCCTAGCTTTTCTTCTCCTTCCGGCCACCACATCAATCACTTTCTTCCATTGTTGTGCTTTCCTAGTGTTGCTATAGGAGTCATTGAAGTTTGTCGAAGCTAACTAAGGTTGTTAACGAAGACGGTAAAGGTTTATTTTCCTTTTCCTTCTTTCCCCTTCCTCTTCCTATATTTTCGTCTCAGCTACAACTCAAACTCAAGTTGTTGTTTTCTTTTCCTTCTCATCGACAGTAGCCCTAGTCGCTATGCTTCTTCCATGTCAACGCAAGCAACATCTAGCTGGGCTCACCCAACAGAGGAAACACCTTAAATGCCTCCTTGCTGCCTTGGTTTTCGACCAATAATAAGTGTGGCAGCAATCAACCACTAGGTAAGCTTCTCTTTTATTTCTTTTTCTGGTCACGGTAGTCGAGAGTGTTTTACTTTTCCCTCACCACAACACCTAGTCCTAAATGTTGTTGTTTTCAACAATAAGAACAACAACTTTGTTGCGTTCTTTTAAACGAACAACGACAACAAAATATTTACTGTCTTTTAGCATTGTTTAGTTGATCGAAGGAGTAATAGGTCTCATGTAGGAAATGGGAATAAACCGATATAATGAGACTCTGTATGATTCAATCCGTCGAGTTCGAATGTTGGTCATTTATTGTAATGGTGTGTTTATCATTTTTATTTTGAGTTTTGAGGTATTTTTATATTGTGTGTGTAGATACTAGTTCGAGCGGAGCTCGATGATCGACCGAGGTTTGACGCTTATGGTATATACAAAGGCGGGTACATTCGATCCTTGGACTCTTTATGTTCCTTGTGCATGAATAAATGAGATAATTGATTTATTTATATTTGTATAATTGTTTTCAAAATTAGGGATAAAAATGGTATTTAAAAATAGCGAAATGGGTAATAAATAATTAAACTGATGGAGGGTAAATAATTGATATTACTTCCTGTTTATATACGGGTTTTATACGGGGTGAACATGAGATGAGTTGTTTTACAAATTTAAATGGATACTCTGACCTACTCTTCCGTTGATACTTGTCTATTTATATTGCTTGACCTTCCTTACTCATGATTATTTCATCTGTTGATACTTGTACTTTTTAATGATACAACATGTACATATAACTCTTATGTTGATGATTAAATAACTTGAATTAAGTTGATCATGCAGATTTATCATAAGATGTACACATATAGTTGAACAAGTGTGATAAAAGAATTAAAGTTGAATATTAAAGAAATGAATGAGAAAACTAAAAGTGAGAACTTTGAGCCTGACTTGATACCAGAGTATCTGACCGCCCATATGCTGTTATGGTAGCGTGTTGTCGCCCGCGGTCAGCATTTTATTTGCGCTTCGGCGCCTTGCTGTTATCCCTTGTTGTATTCCACCGGTGATGAGGCTTTTAGCCTATACGTCAGATGACGTTATATACACTCTGATGATATTGGCTCCAGTTATTCACTATTTAGTTGATTTATCAGATTATTGTTGATCTATCAGATTGTAGTTGAATTATCGGATTCACATTATTGATAATGTTTATAAAGATGATATATACATATATATGTATGTATAATAACTTGGAACAAATTAAAAGACTTGAAACAGAAAGGAAAGAATAAAAGAAAATTTTACAAGCTCCTTTGACCTCTTAAATAAGATTAAATTCATGCACATCTTTTCTTATTACCCGCTTAGCAATCTGTGCTAATGTCTGCTTTCTTTGGCCTCCAGTTTTGCAGACTCGAGCACCCTTTTGATAGTTCACTGATTTTGCTGTACATAGAGTTGCTCAGAGATATCGGTCTACTATCTTCCTGGTTTGGTTTTTATTTGCGATGTATTTTGTTTAGTTTCATTGATTTTCTATTTAGATGTATTTCCAGCTTATGTAGAAAAATCTATCTTTATTAATATAGACATTTTATGGAATTTTTGGAGTTACTTGTATTATTTGACCCTTAGGTTTCCTTATTCATTCACGTGTCACCGAGTAGGGTACCGAACTGACACCCTCGGGGCGTGACAATTTAGTGGTATCAGAGCCTAATTTTCGATTTCTCGATGGGTTTTGTGTCTTGGATCTTTGTTTTGTTTTAATCCGGAGGTTGTTTTTGAAAAAAAAAAAAAAAAGGATTTACATGCAAGTTGAGTTGTATCTCTGAGCTATAGGATTTATGGGTCTTTTATTGTTGTTTTAATTCTTTTGATTATAAAGGGTTGTAAAATTCTATTTGATTTTGTGGGCAATGCCACGTGGTGGAATTATCTGTGGTCGGGGTTGGGGTAGTAGTTGTGCTTGTAGTCACAGTTAAGGTGGTGATCGTAGCAATGGCCTAGGTCGTGATCATGCACGTCGATGTGTCTCTGGCACTAAGAGAGTCGATCACAATTTAGATGAGACACCCATTTCCCTATCTAAGATGATACCATAAACTCAGACCAGTTTTATTTCTAGAATGGGTAGTCATCTTGAAGTACAACTTCATCCTTCGGAAACACCTGTAGTTGATCCAACCATTCTCACAACATCCAATCTCATGGATAAAGCTCGTATTCCTTTGCTTCTTGTTCAATTAAGGGTTGTTTCACATTCTTCCAAAGAGACATCGACCCTGGGGAGGCTCGTACTTGGTTAGAGGATATTGAGTGTACTTTTGAGGACATGACCTATGCAGATACAGAGAGGGTGGAGCTAGTTGTCTATCATTTTCAGAGACAAGCAACCACTTGGTAGAAAAAGCAAAAGATTGTTTTTGAGAATCAGGTTATCTCTTGGCAATCGTTTAGTGAGACATTTGAAAGACAGTATTTTTCCGTTGCATTTTGTATTGCTAGATGTCAGGAGTTTAGGAGTCTCAAGCACAAACTGATCAAAGTTGTCCAATCCATGGCCTCCAGAGCATATGAAGATCTTGATGTTGTACGCAAAAGCAGGCAAGTGGAGCAACTTAGTACATGCACGGAAGATGTTCGATAAAATGCCTGACAGAAACTCCACTTCTTGGAACACTTTCCATCGTATGCAAGATACCAACATGAGCTCAAGCCTTCCTACTCTTTCTTTGGCTGCTCGAACTTGTGGTGCTTTTAAGTCACTGGATAGAGGAAGGCAAGTTCATGCGAAAGTGATGGTTTTTGGCTACGATGTCGATGTGTTCGTGCAAAATTCTCTCATTGATATGTATGCTGAGTGTGGAGATTGGGAAGGTTGCAAATTGGTATTTCATCTGATAAAAGAAACAAATCAAGTGAGTTGGAACTCCATCGTGTCTAGTTATGTTCATCTCCGATACTATGAGGAACCTTGCACTTGCTTCTCATAATGCGGCAAGTTGGTTATCAGTATGACAGGTTCAATCTTGGAAGTGCCTTAACATCATGCGCTGCCTTAACAGATGCAGAGATTGGTTGAGCAATTCACGGATACTTAGTGAGGAGATTGTTAGATTCTGATGTTATGCTGGGCAGTGCCATGGTCAATATGTATGGAAAATGTGGCTAAAATGCCAATAAAATAATTCATGGTGGTAGTTCCAAAGTACCTTGCATGCAACCCATTCAACTGATGGATAGTACAGGTCTTTCATATTATCAAGTGGATGAGAAATCAGGGCATATATGCGATTAAGAGCAATCTGTTCTTCACTAATGATTCTGCTAGTTACGATTTGAAATATGATTTTCGAACTCTTTCTTGCCTTTTTGTCTAGTACCAAAAAACGACCATCGAGAACCAGAACCATTATATTCTCTGAAGGCGGGGACGGAACACACTGTCCTGGCGCGATGTCGACAATGAAATCTAAACAGGATTGTTATCCTTTGTCATTATTTTATGGCGTGTGTAAATACAAGTTGGCAAGCAATTTTGGAACCGCAGCTGATATCTGAACAAGATTTATTTTCCGTTTGCTATTATTTTGTAGAATGCATAAAACACTTGTAATGCATATTCAATCTTCCAGAGAAGAGTGAGTACTTAAGTTATTGGTTGACCACTAATTCCTAAAGCTTAAGCTGTGGAGATTTAGGAAAGTCATCGGGCAACAAAGTGGCACAGAGAGACTCATTGAGTTTTCAACAAACTAAGAGGAATTTTGTGTAAATTCTCTTATTGCAAGGTTCGTGCTAGAGGAAGCGACAGAAGTTGTCATTGAGCTTTATCATTGAATGGAATTAGCAAACATTAAGCTTGATCAATTCACACTTGGCACTTTGTTGAGCCTCTTTGTCAATCAAGGGAATGCAGACCTTGGGAAACAGATTCATGCCTATATTGTTAGGAAGATCACTAGACTAAACTTAGTACTAGAGACTGAGCTAACTCACAGGTATGCAAGGTGTGGAAGATTAAGGGATGGCCATAGTGTTTTCAATTGGATGTTGAAAAAGAATGCCTACTCATGGAATTCTTTTATTGAAGGATGCTTGAAAAGTAACAAAGCTATGGAAGCTCTCAGAATTTTTTCGCAAAATGCAGCTCGACGGAGTAGTGGCAGATTCTTTTTCTTTGTCAAGTGCACTTACTGCAATATCTAGTCATTCAACTATGCAAAAAGGAAAAGAAATCCATGGTTTTGTAGTGAAGAAAATTCTTGTAGATTGCGATGTTACTCTCTGCATGCTTATTGATATGTAGACCAAACATGGGCGCATCAACTATGCTTATAGGATGTATGAGAGGGCACCGAAGAATGGTTTGATCCTCAATAACATCATGATTTCAACATTTATTAGTCATGAGAAAATCAGTGATGCAAGGAGAATATTTGATAAGATGGAAGAAAAGAACACAATATCCTGGAACTCAATGTTGATTGGGTATGCCAAGGGTGGTTTTGACAGCGAGGTTCTCTAATTGTTTCGGGAAATCATCGTCGAAAGAGGGGATTATGAATGCTCAACTCTGGTGCCAATTTTCGACTTGCGTGCAAATTTACTTGCAGCTGAGTTTGGGAGCAACTTCATGCTTTTGCGACAAAAAAAAAAAAGATTTCCTGGTAACTCAGTTGTTTTAGACAGTGCAATAGTTGATATGTATGAAAAATGCGGATTGATTGAAGAGTCAAGACAGTCCTTCAACAGGATGAAAGAAAGAAACTTCTCGACGTGGAATACCATTATCTCCAGATACTTGAACCATGGGCAGATCGAAGCGGTCTTTTCCATATACGAATAGGTGCTAAGGGAAGGAATACTCCCAAAGGACATTACATTCCTCTCCCTTCTATCATATTGTAGCCATACAGGCTCACTAGAAGAGGATTTCAATACTTTTGTGTCCATGTTTGAGGACTATGGTGTAGAGCCAAGGTTAGAGCATTATAACTGCATGGTGGATCTTCTTGGTCGTGCAGGTCTCTGGAATGATGCAAAGGAAATGATAATGAGAATGCCAATGGAGCTAGACATATCCACTTGGGCTGCTCTCCTAGGGGCATCAAGGAATCATATTGATATCGGAAGATTTGCAGCTAAAAGGATTTTCGACTTAGATCCTGCTAACTCGGGGCATTACCATCTGATGGCTAATCTAAATGCAGCAACAGGGAGGTGGAAAGAGGCTGATAAAATATGGAAATTGATGAAAGAAAGAAGAGCAATGAGTGAGACTGCATCTAGCTGGATTGATATTGGCAATCAAATTGAAGTTTTTTCCCTATTGAGGGATCTGCAGAAACTTATGCCACTCTCAAGATCAGCAACGCAGTGAGTCTTCTTGAACATTATTCTGAATCTACTCTGCAAGTTTGGAAAGTGGAAGATGGCTCGAAGCCTGATAGAGGGACCTGCACTTTGCTGATTGATGGCTGTCGCAAGGAGGGTAACCTCACCATGGCGATGGCGACCAAGAAGAAAATGGGCACTGATCGCTAGATGTCAAGAGAACTCTCATTAACAACATTTAGGGTTCTATCAATGTCAATACTCGGGAGCATTTTGATATTAACTGAACTTTAGGTGCCTTGAAAAAAAAAACAAATCGATTAAGCAACTTGGAGCGTGAGAATGAAATACAGAACATATATCTTTATATGTTTCCACATGTACTACCATCCCTTAGTTTTTTAAATTTGGGGACCAAATTTCTTTTAGGTGGAGAGAATGTTAAGTTAAAAAAAAAAAAAAAAAAAAACCTCTATTTCTCTTCCCTCCTCTCTTTATCTCTCCACGCTGCAGCCATCCCTTGTCCATCCTCACGCACGCAACCCCATTCCCCCCACTACATCACTTCCCATTTTATTTCTTCTTCTCTTCTTGTTTCTTTCTTATCCGACTTCTTTCCCAGCCATGCCCTAGCTTTTCTTCTCCTTCCGGCCACCACATCAATCACTTTCTTCCATTGTTGTGCTTTCCTAGTGTTGCTATAGGAGTCATTGAAGTTTGTCGAAGCTAACTAAGGTTGTTAACGAAGACGGTAAAGGTTTATTTTCCTTTTCCTTCTTTCCCCTTCCTCTTCCTATATTTTCGTCTCAGCTACAACTCAAACTCAAGTTGTTGTTTTCTTTTCCTTCTCATCGACAGTAGCCCTAGTCGCTATGCTTCTTCCATGTCAACGCAAGCAACATCTAGCTGGGCTCACCCAACAGAGGAAACACCTTAAATGCCTCCTTGCTGCCTTGGTTTTCGACCAATAATAAGTGTGGCAGCAATCAACCACTAGGTAAGCTTCTCTTTTATTTCTTTTTCTGGTCACGGTAGTCGAGAGTGTTTTACTTTTCCCTCACCACAACACCTAGTCCTAAATGTTGTTGTTTTCAACAATAAGAACAACAACTTTGTTGCGTTCTTTTAAACGAACAACGACAACAAAATATTTCTTGATCTTTTAGCATTGTTTAGTTGATCGAAGGAGTAATAGGTCTCATGTAGGAAATGGGAATAAACCGATATAATGAGACTCTGTATGATTCAATCCGTCGAGTTCGAATGTTGGTCATTTATTGTAATGGTGTGTTTATCATTTTTATTTTGAGTTTTGAGGTATTTTTATATTGTGTGTGTAGATACTAGTTCGAGCGGAGCTCGATGATCGACCGAGGTTTGACGCTTATGGTATATACAAAGGCGGGTACATTCGATCCTTGGACTCTTTATGTTCCTTGTGCATGAATAAATGAGATAATTGATTTATTTATATTTGTATAATTGTTTTCAAAATTAGGGATAAAAATGGTATTTAAAAATAGCGAAATGGGTAATAAATAATTAAACTGATGGAGGGTAAATAATTGATATTACTTCCTGTTTATATACGGGTTTTATACGGGGTGAACATGAGATGAGTTGTTTTACAAATTTAAATGGATACTCTGACCTACTCTTCCGTTGATACTTGTCTATTTATATTGCTTGACCTTCCTTACTCATGATTATTTCATCTGTTGATACTTGTACTTTTTAATGATACAACATGTACATATAACTCTTATGTTGATGATTAAATAACTTGAATTAAGTTGATCATGCAGATTTATCATAAGATGTACACATATAGTTGAACAAGTGTGATAAAAGAATTAAAGTTGAATATTAAAGAAATGAATGAGAAAACTAAAAGTGAAAACTTTGAGCCTGACTTGATACCAGAGTACCTGACCGCCCATATGCTGTTATGGTAGCGTGTTGTCGCCCGCGGTCAGCATTTTATTTGCGCTTCGGCGCCTTGTTGTTATCCCTTGTTGTATTCCACCGGTGATGAGGCTTTTAGCCTATACGTCAGATGACGTTATATACACTCTGATGATATTGGCTCCAGTTATTCACTATTTAGTTGATTTATCAGATTATTGTTGATCTATCAGATTGTAGTTGATTTATCGGATTCACATTATTGATAATGTTTATAAAGATGATATATACATATATATGTATGTATAAGAACTTGGAACAAATTAAAAGACTTGAAACAGAAAGGAAAGAATAAAAGAAAATTTTACAAGCTCCTTTGACCTCTTAAATAAGATTAAATTCATGCACATCTTTTCTTATTACCCGCTTAGCAATCTGTGCTAATGTCTGCTTTCTTTGGCCTCCAGTTTTGCAGACTCGAGCACCCTTTTGATAGTTCACTGATTTTGCTGTACATAGAGTTGCTCAGAGATATCGGTCTACTATCTTCCTGGTTTGGTTTTTATTTGCGATGTATTTTGTTTAGTTTCATTGATTTTCTATTTAGATGTATTTCCAGCTTATGTAGAAAAATCTATCTTTATTAATATAGACATTTTATGGAATTTTTGGAGTTACTTGTATTATTTGACCCTTAGGTTTCCTTATTCATTCACGTGTCACCGAGTAGGGTACCGAACTGACACCCTCGGGGCGTGACAGTTATCCTTAAAAGTTACATTTTTTTTTTTTTCACTTCCATCTCTTGATCGCCCTTGAAAAACTGGACCCATCATAGAATGCTCCATGGTTCACATTTCTGAGCAGAGCAATATGTAGGATAATCCATCAACTTGGCCATAGAATCTATTTAATACAATAACAATTATTATGATAAGATTTACTAAACATTTGAGTTAAAATGACTATAGCTTTCAAATTTGAAAACTATTTTAATAAATTTTAAAAAGAAATATTTTAAAATATGCAAATAATTAGAGTGATTTTTTTTTCTTAAAAACCATGAATAGTAAAATAATACGGAAGAAAAAGAAAAACAATAGCATGTTTTTATATAATTAAATTGTAGTTGAGTGAATTTTTTACTCTGTTTAAAATCTGTCTTATTGTTTGGAAATTTAGCTATTCACATTCAATATTAATTATTTTAGCTCTTCGCAAAGTTTCAATTTTGGGCATCAAATTCAAATTTTATTTGTCACTTTTCACGCCGTTGATGGCGAGGGAGGAAAACACTGAAGATAAATGTTAAGTCTGGGGGATGCAGGTCTCTCAGGTTCTTAGACTGAGGGGGGCTCCAGCTTGTTTCTCGGCCACCACCTCCGATCAGAGTCACCCTCGTCCAACCAAGCCGGCACAGGTGGATGCAGCGTGGAGGGCTCGTTGCTTTTCTGGGAATACCTCCAACCCGAGTTGGGTGGCATCAACTCGAGAACGCTTTAATCGCTCTGCATGGATCTCCATCAGCCTCCCCAAATATCCCACTATAAGGCACGCGCAAGGGGAGTCGAACCCCTGGAGGGCGCGATATCATCGTCCCTATGGTGCGTCGGATCCTGTAAAGCGAATAAGAAAGTTAATGATTAAATTCTTCTCGGAAACGCTCACACAAGGGCTAAGGAAGCTGATTCAATGACATCAACCTGGATATCCGGAGACAAAGACCCAGCGATAGAATCTTCAGTGGAAATCCCTGAAGACAAAATTATGACAGAGGGATTTCCCACAAGGACGATGAAGCTTCTCTTATCTTGGGGGATAAGGAGCTTTAACTCTGATCAAGTTCTCAATGAGCTAGGGTTTGGAAGGCTATAGAAGAAGGGGGAGTTTCACAATTTTGGATCATCTATTCTTGCTCTCAAAGTGCTCCAACAACGCTACGCCTCCGACAACAACACTACGCCGTCATAACGCCAACAACACATGCGACCTCACTTCATCTAAGTCGGTAGTCTCTTTTTAATTGTTGTTGTTTTTGTATTCGAGCTTTACATTTCTAAGAGGAGAGGTAAGTTTGTTATCTCTCCTATTCTTTGAGTTTTGTATTTGTTGTCTCCTATTTCTAACCAGGAGGAGATTTATATCCTCCAATCTCTCGATCCAACACCATGGGTAATGACCTAGGGATTGTAGAGTCAAAGAAATGCAAGACCTTGATCTAAGATTTAGTAAATCAAATACTGACATACTCAATTAAGAGGTAGAGACGTGCGGATGGAGTTGCAAAATTCAAAGTGTCCTGTGACTTGTCCATTTGAGCATTTGAGAAGTGACTACCTACGAACCAATCACTAGGGAGGCCACCACTCGATAACCCGCTACTCGGGAATCCATTACCATATAACCAGCCTTGTTGGAAGTGCCCACTCAAGAATCGACCACTTCAGAGGTTGCCACTCAGGAACTCGTCACCCCGGAACCAGCCTTGCTGGAAGTGGCCACCCAGGAACTGACCACTCAAGTAGGGGTGTGCAATCGTTCGGTTAAACCGAAAAAACCGACCGAACTTTCAAGTTCGGTTCGGTCCAATCGAAAATTTGTTTTTTTTATTTAAAAATATCGGTTTATTCGGTTTATTCGGTTCAGTTTCGGGTTTGAACCGGAAAAATTCGGTTTACCCGAACTGACCGATTTTTTCCTACCAGTCGATTGATTGGACCATCAGTCGACTGATTTTAGATATCAGTCGACTGTACCTCAATGGACAGTATTGTCGATCACAGAATGTTTATTAGTCGACTGATGGCTAAAATCAGTCGACTGATGGTCCAATCAGTCGACTGATTTTAGCCATCAGTCGACTGATTTATCGCGATTTTGTCTAAAATCGCGATTCGTGAAACCACAAATCACGATTTTCTTCCCTAAACCCTAACCTTTCACTCTCAGCCTCTCGCCAACTCTCCTAAGCTCTCTCTCCGACCTCCGTCAGTCCACTCTTCGTATCTGTCTATCCTAAACCCTAATTCTCTCCGTCTTCGTCTCCGTCTCCGTCTCCTCTCCTAGGCTCCACTCGCACATCGACGACTTTGCTTCCCACACCCTTTCAATTTTCGACGACCAACGGTTAGTTTACTATACTTATTTAGTTGTTTTACTATACTTATTTTTATGATTCAATTTCCGACGACTGACGATGATCATGATTCATGAATAGTAAAAATTTTAGATTTAGGGGCATACTTTGTTTATAATTCTAAATTGCTAATCTAGTAAAATAGTTATATATAATTTTTTTAATGAATTGTATGTTTTTTTTAGATGTCAATGCAAGAAAATCTTTCAAATATGGATGTTGATAATAGTTGTTCAATGCCACAATCTGGATCTTCAGTAGGTACAAGACCATCTGTGACAGAAAAAGTAAGCAAACGAAAAACAATCAAACCAAGAAGTGAGATATGGGAGCATTTTACGAAGTTTACCAATGTCGCTAATGAGATTAAAGCCAAATGCAATTATTGTGATAAGGAGTTTTTTTGTGATCCATACAAGAATGGAACAACAAGTTTGAAATCTCATATGACCTCATGCAAGAAACATCCTCATGCTATTGAAACAAATCAAACATAGTTGAGTTTTCAAGTGGGTGCAAAACAGGATGAGGGATCTCTTATTTCTTGGAAATTTGATCAGGATGCATCTAGAAAAACATTAGCTAGAATGATTATCATGGATGAATTGCCTTTTAAATTTGTAGAAGAAGAAGGGTTTAAAGCATTTATGTCTATGGTATGTCCAAAGTTTAGAATTCCTTCGAGATGGACAGTTGCACGTGATTGTCTTGAATTATACAAAATTGAAAGGGAAAAATTAAAAAGTCTGTTGTATGATTCGACACAAAGAGTTTGTTTGACTACTGATACATGGGCATCGATTCAAAAAATTAACTATATGTGTTTGATTGCTCATTTTATCGATAAAGATTGGAAGCTGCATAAAAGAATTTTGAATTTTTGTCCAATTGCAAGTCATAAAGGCGAGGCCATCAGTTTAGCTATTGAAAATTGTTTGAGAGGTTGGAAATTAATAGAATTTTCACTATTACTGTTGATAATGCAAGTTCAAATGATGTCGCTGTCAATAGTTTCAAGAAAAAGATGGTTAACTGGGATTCTACTATTTTAAAAGGTAAATTCATTCATATGAGATGTGTAGCTCATATAATCAATTTGATTGTTGTTGATGGCTTGAAAGATATAAATCCATCTGTGATGAGAGTCAGGAATGCTATTAAATATATTTTGCAATCCCCCTCTAGATTAAGCAAGTTCAACGAATGTGTAGAAATTGAAAAAATTGAAAGTAAAAAATCATTGTGTTTGGATGTACCAACCAGATGGAATTCAACTTATTTGATGTTGAATGTAGCGAAAAAATTTGAAAGAGCTTTTGATAGGTTTGATGAACAAAACTCATGCTTTAGACTGTATCTTCAACATACAGATTGGGGTGTTGCTGTGAATGACAATGGAGATATGATATTTGGACTAGACGGGAATGTCAAGCGAAATTCTGAGACTATTGATGGGAAGCCAACTAGTGCTGATTGGAATAATATTAGACTATTTGCATCTCTGTTGCAAGTTTTTTATGAGTTAACATTAAAAGTCTCAGGATCTTTATATGTCACTTCTAACACTTTTGCACATGAAATCAGTTCTATTCATTCCATATTAAAGGAGTGGCAAGAAAATGATGAACCTGATGTGTATTCAATGGGATTGAGAATGAAAATGAAATTTGACAAATATTGGGGAGATCCAGAGAAAATGAATAAATTGATTTATATTGCAGTGGTACTTGATCCAAGACATAAATTAGATTTTTTGGAATTTATGTTGATCGAGTTATATGGAGATGAAAAGGGTGCAATAACAGGAAAGAATATAAAAGAGACTTTGTTTGCTTTGTACAAAAATTATAAGAAGAAAATGGAGCCTCAAAGTAACACCTCAAAAATTTTAGTTAATTCAGAATCAGGTGATAGCGACATCGTGCCTAAAAATATGAGTCAAATAGATTTGAAAAGGCAATCAATCTTTGCAAAGTATAAGAAACAAAAGGCACAAATTTTTGGTGATGGCAATATGTCAGAATTAGGTAAGTATCTGAATGAAATAGTTGAAGAATATTGTGAGACTTTTGACATTTTGGGATGGTGGAAACAAAATTGTCATAGATTTCTTATACTTGCTCAAATTGTTCATGATGTGTTAGCCATTCCAATATCAACAGTTCCTTCAGAATCCGCTTTCAGTACTGGTGGGCGGGTACTTGATTGTTTCAGGAGTTCATTGACTCCTAGACTGGTAGAAAGTCTGATTTGTACTCAAGATTGGCTTCGATTAAGTTTGGTGCCAATTAATGTCGAAGAAATTTTAGAAGATGTAGAAAAACTTGAAAGCGGTACGTTTTATTTATAGTTAGTTATTTGTTTACAATTAAAAATATATAGAGTATTAATTTGTTTGACTTGTATCATGTTATACTTTTTTGTCAGAATTCTCAAAAGTAATATTGGATTCATCTTCTTCGACAACACCAATTGAGGTGTAATTAACTACTTCATGGTATACTTCAATTATTATAATCTAGTTACAAGTGTATTTACTTTTTAATTATCTTGTTCAAATAGTAATAACAAATTTGTACTTCTTGATCATTATTTATTAGGATAAACACAAGTGGTGAATCAGACAAGTTTAAACTTTGAACTCTGAAATCAAGTCACAACTTACAAGGAGTCAAGGAGTCAAGGAGTCAAGGAGTGAAGGAAGGACCAAGGACTCAAGTCAACTCTCAAGTCTCAAGTGTCAACTCTCAAGATCTAAGGATACATTGTATTCATTTTGATATTTGACATGTTCTATAAGGCTATAATTGAAGTGTAAAAAAGTTAAAATTATATGTTTCATTGCTATGTTAGCAGCTTGATTGCTTGAATGTTTTAATTTTAACGAGATATTTTTATATATTTTGATGTGTTGACATTTATTAAATTGTATTTTGTATAGTTGTGCTCTTGTTGACATGTATAATATATTTAATTTAAATAGTTACGTTATTGTGTAATATTGAATGTTTTAAATTTTAATGTTGAAATTTAAGAATGTACAGGAAAATAACTTATATAAATATAGGGGAGGTATTTTATTTTTTTTTAAATTCTAATAAATCGTGTAAATTTAAGGTTTCTCATAATAGATATGGGTTATATCTAATCGTATATATTCATTAAATGCACGAAATGACATCAAATTAGTGTTTTAATGGTTCAAGAACAATCATTGTTCTTATCGTAAAATTCATTTGGAAAACGATCGATATTTAACGATCGTGATACTGTCGATCGTGATACTCAATCGACTGATTGTACCATCAGTCGATTGATTTGCGTCATCAGTCGACTTAAAAATATTCTGTGCTCGATGCAATTCTGTCCAGTGGATATAGTCGACTGATGTATCACATCAGTCGACTGGTGGTAAAAAATCAGTTTTTTCGGTTTTTAACCGAAAAAACCGATTTTTTTTTTTACAAAATCGGTTCGGTTCATTGAAAAATTTCGGTCGGTTCGGTTTAGTTAAAAAAAATTCGGTTTATTCAGTTTCAGTCTTAATCGGTTTGGTCGGTTCGGTTTTAACCGAATGCACACCCCTACACTCAAGAGGTCGCCACTCGGGGACCCATCACTTGGGAGCCAATCACTAGGGAAGTCCGGAGGAAAGACGAGTCAGAGCGAAATGACTTAAAGAGTCGAAAGATCGGGGATCATGGGATATATTCGTCTCTGTAGGGTGTTACAACTAATCCCCTAAAACAACTTCTCTTGATGATGGTTCTCGAGTGCCAGATGGAGATTTCCTACAGAGGTTGTCCCCTAAAAACCCCCCCCCCCCCCCCCCCCCCTCTAAATGATAACCATGACCTATGTGGCATACCACGTAGAGATTTTGGGGCCGAGGTTGTCCCTTAATGGCCTACCAAATGCCATCACCAAGAGTGGTCATGGGGGAGGAGAAAGGAATCGGAGAGTTGCTATATAAGAGAGGGTCGAGGTAAAGAGGAGGGGTTTGAACACATATCTCTTATTACAGTATACTGCATTCCTCATCTTTTTCCATCATCTCCCTATCTAATTCGGAGGGCCATTGTCGAAAAGTGTCGGCAACCATCTAATGTGTGTTAACTGTGATTGGAAATTATTGTGCAATCCCGCAATCGGACGATTGTGGACATTGAGCGCATGAGCGCGCAGCAGATCAATTCTCTCTCTCTATATATAAATATTATGCTACACAATTCATCCGTAAGCACTTCCATTATCTATTGTCCGATCCTTTAGGGTTCAAGGATTGAGCTATAGTACTCACCCGATCGGATGGTGGATAATAGAGATGCTCACGGAAGAATTGTATAGGAATATATATATAGTTAAAAGTTAATTGCTATGGTGAATATTGGTCGATATTTAGAAAAATTGATAAATAGGCCTGTGTGCTCACGTCAAATAGTTTGTTTTACAATGATTTGTTTTAGTTCATTTAGGTGCTATAAGGATTCTCAAAGATTTGAGAAATTAAAATAATTATATATTAAAAGGTATAGAGGATGGGCGAAAGAATTAAGATACATGTAGTTTTTTATGAGAGCATGACATAGGTTATTGTCATTTTTTTTTATAATTTAGGTGTCCAAACCTTTTGCTGGGTTACGTACTGGATGTATTGATCCTGCTACATGGATATTATCCATCTGAATAAATCAAATGAGAGTGATGGAGTCAGTGGGTGACTAATGGTTTAACTTAGACTTCACCACTGGGAGCTCACACTTGAAACTCCAAAAAGCAAAGACTCAACTTAGAAGTTTAAGGAGCAATGTCCAAAAGAGGAATCGAACAATGACAATATGGTTGTCATCCTACCGTTCCGCTGAGGCTGACATAGGTTACTTTCATGGTTAAGGTTAACTTTGTCTCGACGACCATCCTTCTACTAATCTATCCTCCTCCATCCTTGCAAGGGTGGTATAAGAATATTCATTCATTCTACTAAATCTTAACAAAGAAATCTTAAATTTTCTCATTCTATGTTTGACTTTGACTTGTATTTAAAGTATATTATTTCTTGATATGGAATCTATTTATTACTCGTAGAGTAGATAATAAAATTTAAGATAAAACTTAATTTTATTTTTTTTGGCGTGAAAAGGGACAAATAAAATTTGAATTTGATGCCCAAAATTGAAACTTTGCGAAGAGCTAAAATAATTAATATTCAATATGAATAGCTAAATTTCCAAACAATAAGACAGATTTGAAACGGAGTAAAAAATTCAATCAAATATAATTTAATTGTATAAAAACATGCTTAATTTTCCATCATGTACGGTGCTGCCTCCGTTGGGCCAACTACCCAAATCTTAAACACTTACACATTCAAGGAGGAGATGCAATCAGGAGTATTGGGCCTGAATTCCTCGGCTACAGAACGCCTGCATTCCCAAAACTTGAGTATCTAGCATTCAAGAACATGCCGAATTGGGAAGCGTGGGTATTGCGTGAGGCACAGGATGTGGAACCTAACGAGGATGTTCATGCAAGGAACCTCAATTTCTTTCCTAATCTGAAACGATGCATCATCATCCACTGCCCAAAACTGAAAAATAGCATCCTTCCTTCAACTAGGTATTTGCAAATTAATAACTGTCCAAATTTGAAATATGTAGAGAAGGTTGGCATGTTGCAGGAATTGGCAATTGTTTTCCCCTCTCAAACAAGACAGCTTCCACAGTGGGCATCAAGCCTGATTAATGCCACTTTGCATAGTTTGCAGACATTTGACATGAAATGCAATTCACTTCTACTAGATAGTTGCAGTAAGGGGAAGCAAAATTGGCACATCATTCAACAAATTCCACAAGTTTTTATTTTTAGCATTGATGGTGAAACACGCTTATTGCTCAGTAAGGACTCGTACAAATACGAAATAAAGGATGAGTTTGGAAGTTTCATCGCCCTTGTAAGTCCTCTGATAATCTTTTTTCTTACCATATAGCTTATTGCAGATCTTTCAATATTGTTAGGAAAAAAAAACTTATAAAACTATTTTATTCTATGGACAGGATCAACCAAGCTTCCATGGCTAATTGTTTCCTCCATTATTATCAAGGTTAGATACTAATTAATGGTGGATTTTACAATATCATTACAAATAAAATGTACTTATTTATTTATGTCTACTTGAAGATGGTTTGTTGGAATTGATATATTTGACCAAGGTGTATATTTCCACTAGATCATAGTGGTGTTTGATGACACACTGCAGCTTCTATGTATGTATACTTTATCTTTGGATTCTAGTGTTTATAGGCTTGCATCTCTGCCTTTTATTTGTTTAAATCTACTCTTTTGTGAAAAAAATTATTTTGCTCTGTATTTAGAATAAATATTTTCGATTGTGTGTTGTAAACTACTTATTTGTGTTTGCTTCCTCAGAAATGCTTTGAATGGTACATTATAACTTATAAGTCACAAGTTATTTATTTGTTTTCTCCTGTGTATATTGTTTGAATGATATTGCAAATTGTAAATTACTATTTGTGCTCTCTATCTATATTGAAATAATATGATTCGTTCTATTTCTTGAAAATGATACAGAACTCCTTTTTCATATATTTATAATATAGATGTTTGAATCTTATTGCTTTTGGATTCATGATGGGTCATTATTGTTTGTGAATATAATAGATTAGTTAATTTCACTCTTGCATTTAGTTAAGTCTTTGTTAAATTTGGCAATGAAAAAATGTATATAAATTCATTGGCACAAAGAATGTATTAATTATATACATATATTCCCTCTCCTTGTTTACTCACAAAAAATAAAAAATAAAAAACATAAATTGTCATACACCTTATAAGGATTTCGACGGAGACATTTTGAGATTAATTTATTGAAAATAAAATAAATTTTTTCAATTCATTCTTTCTCTTATTTCTTGTATCGAAGGCACGTTGACGGTGCATTCTTAATTTACCCTCTCTCTCTTACATTCAACATGTACTGAGCACACTGTCTCTTATGATTTAATCTCCTCAAATAAGTTTAAAGTTGGGAGGATATAGAGATGGTAAAGAGAAAAAGCACAATAATGTATCATTAATATCTTTTCCTTTTCGATCTTTTCTTTTGATTTGTCTATCAAATAATTTTGGAGTACAACTTATGCCTATTAAAAAATCGACTATTAGAATATTCATCTAGAGTGGCATTTGAATTCAGCTTTCACGGATAAATCTGAATGACTAGCACAATGCAGATATGCAAAGGATAAACATAGGTCAATCCCCGTCAAAAGTAGGGTACCTGCTCTCCGCTGTGTCAAATGTCAATACGACTATAGGTCGATCATGATTTACCTTCTTTCATATGGAGTCGATCTTAAAGAGTTCTTAGGATGAACGATATCATCTTTAAATGCAAAGGTAGAGTGACATTTGAATCTGCTCCTTTTAGTTATTTCTCGCTTTACCACAACATCATTTTGTTAGTGCAATCGGTTCAAATCACAATTGACCAGACTCGAGTTGGACTCGAGTAAGATTTTAATGTTTGACAATAGCATTTTATAATGAGTTTGACAATATAGTTTGACCAAGCTTGAGTGAGACTAAAGGAAAAGTCCAAGTATTGAGACTTGATATGGAAAAATCCAAGTATGGATACTTGGCATGGAAAAACCCAAGAATGAATTTTTTACAAGGAAAAGTCCAAGTATTGAAACTTAGCATTGATAAGTCTAAGAATGGATTCTTGGCAATGGAAAGTCCAAGTATGAATGTTTGACAATGGAAAGTCCAAGTATGAATACTTGGTAAAGGTAAAAGCCCAAGTGTGAAGTCTTGACTGTGTAAGTTCAAGTGTGTAGTCTTGACAGCGAAATTCCGAGTATGAATACTTGGCAAAGGACCCGTTAGCATGAAAAAACTGATTGAAACACTTGAAGGCTAGCGCAAGGATGAACGAGTCGTGAAGGACTCGGAGGGATCTGATAGGCGTGAGACTGATAGAAGTGGCTTGAAGGCTTAGGTCTAGACTAAGGGTAACCGATAGCATGATATAGCTAATGAAAGCACTTGAAGACTAAGGTGATGGGTGAACGAATCATAGAGGACTCGGAGGGATCCAATAGACGTGAGGCTGATGGAAGTAGCTAGAAGACTTAGGTCTAGGCTAAGGGTGTGTATTAAGTATGAGGGGATCATACTTGGGTTAAACCTCAGTTTTGAGGTGTATCAGTCGACTGGTCGAGTGCTTCGTACTCATAGGCTCAGGAGACTCATGTAGAGTCGACTGGTTGAGTAGTCGATTGAGGTTCGATTGCCGACATGTGGCTCTAACAGTCGACTGCTAGGGTTGAGCAGTCAACTTGAAGTAGACAGAGCATAGAAGATTTCGTAGTCGACTGCTAGTTGAGGCGATCGATCGAGACCGAATCCGGCGTGGATAAGTCTCATTGTGAGAGGCAGAGATATGTGGGGCAGTTGATTGTTAGGCGAAAATCTAGCTCAGTGCAAGTTATAAAAAGAGCTCAGCGTGGAGGATTTTTGCAGCGGTTCTTAGGTGATTTTGAGATGAAGTGTTGCTGCATTTCAAGTCTTCAAGAGTCATCCTAAGCAACCAAAGTATCAAGCAATCAAAGCAATCTTTGTAAAGTGTTCTTTACTTGTATTCACTTTTTATTTCATTTTGGTTGTAGTTTACTTTTGTAAGCTTATCGTATGAGGTTTCTTCACCTCTGGTATTATACTGAGAAAGAGAAGTTCATAGTGAGGGTAGATCACTAAAACACCATCATGGAGTAGGAACTAAGGTTCCGAACTACATAAAAATCCTTTGTGTTATGCTTGCATTTTTGTGTTTTGTATTTGTGTGTATTTATATTTATTTTTGTATATTCCGCTGCACACTAACTTTGTAGATGAACACGATCAAACACAATCGAAGAGAAATCGACAAATCGCTATTCAACCCCCTTTAGCTCATAACAAAGGTCCTAACAATTGGTATCAGAGTTTGGTGGTTCTTCTAAGGACTAACCACCGGAAGGAGCAAGAGCTAGATGAAGATGGAGCCAAGCGATGGATTCAGCTATGACATCCGGATCCCTCCACCATTCGACCAAGAAGACTTTTCGACATGGAGCGTGAGGATGAAAATGTTCCTCATGATGAAATCGAAGATTGGTTCATCTTGGTGGATGAGTTTGAATTTCCAAGGGGTCCAAAGGGAAGATTCCTCAAGATGAAGAAATGGACGGAGGAACAAATCCAAACCTTCGAGATAAATGAAAGAGTAAAGAAAACCCTAATTGATGTAATTCCTAACGATTTATTGTGTAAGATAGGAAAATTCGAGGATACGAAGGATTTATGGAGCAAGCTAGCCAAGCTCCATGAAGAGTCCTCACCGGCCCAAGACAATGAGAAATCCAAGGAGGCAAGCTCATTGTCTCAAGAACTTGAAGATTCAAAAGTTGAGAGGTGCTCAACATCCGAGTCAGAAGAGATCAAAGAAACCTCCACCTCTAGGATTGACGGGGAGGAAAGACATTCAACATCGGAGCAAGAGGAGACCTCAACTTTCGGAGCCGATGAAGAATCATCCCACATCGCCCCTACTGAGCTAGGTAACTCAAGCATTATTTGTTAAAATAAAAATCATATAATATGCTTTGAGTGTAGGGAGAAAGGGCATTATAAGAGTAAATACCCAAAGTTGGTCAAGAAGAGAGCTCAAGTGGAACCAACGACCAAAAAGAAGATCAAGAGACCGGAGTCCCAATTCGCAAGAGCAAGGATCATATAGTGTGCTTTCGGTACCAACAAAAGGGCCACTACCAGAGCGAGTGTCCTAGAGGAAGACACCCTAAGAAGGACATGAGACGAGCTTCATGTGTAGGGGGAGCTAAGGCAAACCCTAAGGTAAAGTTTAATAATGCACCTTTAAGTCTTAAGGTTAAGAAGTATGTCAGTGATATATCATATTTTAATTCACTTGCAATTGTTCATGATCAAAAGCATGCTAGAAATAAATATTTTTGCTTGGGTGCTAAACATGATAATATATCTAAGGACAATCCTAGAACTATTAATTCTAGAACCATTAACTCTAGGACTACCATACTTAAGGATAGCAAAAACCTAGGTAATGATCCCAAAAAGACTAGACATATGTCTAGGAGAAACAATGCCCAAAGAAATGATGGAAAATCAAAATTTGAGGCATTAGAGGTAGAAAATCAAGTTTTGAGATCAAGACTTGATAAATTGGAAAAGACCTTTGCAAAGATGTCAAATTCGATTAATGGATCTAATGGGCAAACTTTAGGTCTTGGTAGGAAGGATTTACCTAAGGACAAGAAAGGTTTGGGTCACAAACCTAAGTCCAAGAAATCGTACCATAGTATTCCATTTAATTATGGAACTAGTCCTAGGTCTAGAAAAACTAAGGTCACAAAGGAAGTCATTCTTAGAGTTGACCATGGTAGATGTCTAGTGGCTAAGATTTCAAAGAAGCCTTGTAAAGTTACTAAGAAGGTCACAAAGGAAACCATCCCCAGAGTTGATTTAGACAAGACCAAAATGACCAAGGCTTCCAAGTCTAGGAGAGTCATTAAAAAAGTATTAAGAGAGGTCATCCCTAATAAGTACCTAGTAAACCTAAGGAGCTCCAATAGATATTGAGTTCCTAGAAGCGTGATCCTTTCACGCTAAATGGGTTTAGGATATGTCAACCTTTAATGGATAGGTAGTTAACGTAACCATGGTAGAGCTAACATTTTAGAATATTTTCAAGGTAAAGCGATATTTTGGAAATAAGAGTAGAAATTAATCCTAAAAGATTTTAGGATGTGCCAATAGAATTTATGAAGTTTGAAGAATTGATCAAAATTGACACAAATTAAGTTAGAGTCAAAAGTATGTCATTTTGGAATTTTGGCACACTTGAGGGATATTAGTGTCATTATGGCAAATTGGATATAATCCTAGAAAATGACAAGTAAGCTTAAAACTTAGGTATTTTCATACCTTGATATTTATATTTGTCATGCTTTTGTTTGTCATATGTCATGTCATAATAATACTTAGGTTAATTTTAGTATGCTATGATATCATGCATCGTGGGCAAATGCTTTTTAAATTATGCAATCATTTATGCCATGATCACATTCATGCATTAACTTGAATTTAAGGAAATTGACAATTATTTGATGTCCTAGATAAGGGAATCAAATTGGATTTGCTTAGATACTATGCATGCACCTTTATATTTAGGGAAGAACAAAATCCACATCTCACAAAAATCATAAGGAAACATGTGTATGTATTGATACACCCTAGATACATATGAGATGTTAGGATAATGAGGTAAGTTTAATGTTCTTATATGGTACTTTAAAATGAACTTAAACTCTTTCAATCATAAGCATAAATTATGAGAAAAGCTAATGTACAAATTATGTGCATTTATCCCATTGACCATGATTGAAATTAAGGTTTTGAAAATATTTTAAAATCATTTTGCAAAATCTTAATGAAGTCTATCTTTTGATAGAAATCACCATTGAGAATGTTGACAAAAAATTAGGTAAAATATTGAAGGTTTTAATCCTTTTGAACTTTGTATCAATCTCTTAAAATAATGGGTATTTTATTATAAAACTATTTTTCACCCATTGTATTTCATATAAGTTAATGTACGTATGAAGTTTCATGATTTTTAAAAATCAGAGTCCAGTCGACTGTTATATGTCACTAGTTGACTGATGATGATTTCAGTCAACTGGTCTCTGACGGAGTTGACTGTTGAGTCTGATTTTGACTGAACAAGATGTGTTTAGCCATTAGACTCTAACCCTAACCTTATGGAATCCTTGGACAAGCATTGGAAAGGTAAGATATTCATTGAAAATGAATTGAAGAGTTAATTAGGGTGTTAATCGAATTTTAAGGGATGTTAAAGTTTAAGTTTGAACTTTTACCCTTAATTTTGATGGTTTAGATTTTCTATAGACTTGTGAACTCTCCAATGACATTGTTGGTGCAATGGTCAAGAGGGAGCAAGCCTTTATGGAGAGTTTTATCCATCATGAGATGATAAATATTTTTTTTCCTTATGGGAGAGAATGGATAATTGTCTTTCATTAGAATGAAGACATTTATGATGAGTTTTGAACCAAGGGGGAGAATGAAGGATCTCATTGGGAGATGAATCATTGAAAATCTTAGTAGACTTTTTTATGTATGCCAAAGGGGAAGAAATGAAGGGTTTACGTTAGGAAATCTTTATTATACTTTGACATAAGAAGTCCAAGTATGAATACTTAGCAAGGGGAATTGGGCTTATGGGACAACCTAACTTAAAGGTATTATCAAACATCAAAAAAAGGAAGATTGTTGGTGCAATCGACCCAAGTCACGATTAATTAAACACGAGTTGGACTCGAGTAGGATTTTAATGTTTGACAATAACCTTTGATAATGGACTTGACAATATAGTTTGACCATATGTTGACCAAGCTTGAGTGAGACTCAAGGGAAAGTCCAAGTATGGAGACTTGACATGAGAAAGTCCAAGTATGGATATTTGGCATGGAGAAGCCCACAAATGGATTCTTAGCAAGGAAAAGTCCAAGTATGGAGACTTGACATGGAGAAGTCCAAGAATAGATTTTTGGCAATAGAAAGTCCAAGTATAGATACTTAACAATGGAAAGTCTAAGTATGGATATTTGGCAAAGGTAAAAGTCTTTGGTTATGTAAGTTCAAATGTGTAGTCTTGGCGGCAAAAGTCCAAGTATGAATACTTGGCAAAGGACCCATTAGTATGACGAAGTCGATGAAAGCACTTAAAGGCTAGTGCAAGGATGAACGAATCGTGAAGGACTCGGAAGGATCCGTGTTGCAAAATATACCTGTTCCTTGTTGATTACCCGGTGGAATTTCGACTTGCGTCGAAGGAGTGATCACAGCCGGAAGACTCCTCTGTTTCCACAAACCAAATCTGCCGGATGCTTCTCTACGCTTCTCACCCTCTTCGCCGAGCCACTGCCGAACAACACAGCCAACCCAACAAGCCTCCTCTTTTGCCTTTCAGCCGAACCCCAACCTTGGACGCACTCCTTCCCTTTTAAGGGAAGGAGACGCACGCACGGCTTCAAGCCGTGCGTGCTCGAGGCAGTTCCACGAACTGCCTCTGTGCAGTTCGTGGAACTGCCATGAACTTACATCTCCCACTCGTCCAAGGTATGTCACACAGACAAAAATGATCACACAGACCATTTTAGAAAGGGTGTTTAGTCACATAGACTAAATGATCACACAGACCATGTTAGAAGAGGTGTTTAGTCACATAGACTAAATCGAAGCAACATCTATAGTCCCAAAAGACTAATAGAACAGAGATTAATAGTCACAAAGACTAAATGAAACATCATATTAGAAAATGGTTCGTGCGACAGCAAGCACATTGAGCGTTCAAATGCTAAGAAAGTTGTTACACCTTACATAGCTGCTCATAGAGTGATGCATGCTAAGAGAAGTTGTTACGCCTAACTTAGCCACTCTTCATATGATACATAATCATTCTCCCGATGACACAGAGTCATCTCCAGGTGGTACAAAACCATTTATCTTATGGCACACAGCCATTTTCCAGGTGACACACAGTCGTTTTCCAGATGATACAAAATCATATTTCTGGTGGTACATAACCATTTACCTGAAACATCCATGTCTTGCTTTTTACCCAGATTAAATAATCTCATTTACATCAATATGAACATCTCTAATCCCTTAAATTGACCATCATGTCAAGAGCATGTCTCATATTCCAAATGTTCACAAACATTTCTGTACACAACAGAAAAGAGTCGACTAGTGAATAATACTCATTAAATGTAAATCTATTTAATCTTCCTTTTTAGTGTGAATCTATTCATTTTAATCAATCGCTTTCTTAGTCATGTTCCATAGACCGAATCATACATAGTCATAGGTACACATGCTAAAGTAGCAAACCTTAATTAAAACTTCAAGTAGACACCTAAATAGTCACAAAGGGCAAATTTTGAGATCAACATATAATCTCAAAGGGCTCACACAGTAGAGAAACATGGATCCATTCTCCTACTACCCTTATATGTTGTCTTAGCACATGTGATATGATTCACATGCTACGATGTCGTCCTCTTTACCAATAAAGAGCGCATGTTTCCCTCAAATTAACATCGTACAGATTACGATCTAGACATTCCCAATGTCTAATCCAGAATTCAACACATGAATCCAGAACTCAACATATGAATTCTAATCTGGCTCAAAAACAGACACAGTAAATGGTGGGTTCATTTACTTCGATCATTTACTACAAAATGATCTTATCTTAATACAAATATCAAGACGACCCTAACTTATAGGAATGTAACAAATTTTACAGCTTCCAAAGCTAACAACCACATAGGTTGACCTATAAGCATCGGTCTTACCTCTATTCATAAGCAACAAATAGAGATGATTGTCCATGTGAGAGGACCAATCACTACCTGCCAACATTCTTATCGAGATCTTATCACCAGAATGTAACATAACATACACTGAATAGATTATGGCCGGCATTATAAACAATCAAATCATTATATTCAATTGTCATTACAAGACTGTTACATTCTACGAAGTCCCATAGACTTTACATGCTCATTAAATGACTCTCTAGTCATTGGCTTAGTAAAAGGATCTGCAAGCATAGCTCGTGTAGGGATATACTCAAGAATCACCTTCTTTTTAGCAACAATATCCCTGATAAAATTATATTTTATAGCAATATGCTTGCCCTTGCTGTGATATTTGGGATCCTTGGAAAAAGTTATCGCAGCTTGACTGTCACAATAGACAGTCACTAGACTCCCACTGCTCTCAGCAATCTTCAAATGCTTTAGGAACCTTCTCAACCAGACTGCTTCTTGTACAGCTGCTGAACATGCCACATATTCAGCTTCCATTGTAGATAAGGCCACGCAACTCGCTTCTTTGTTCGTGTGAGATAGCGCCACCATTCAACAAGAACGCATAGCCTGATGTAGATTTTCTATCATCCAGGTCCCCAGCCCAATCTGCATCTGAATAGCCCATAAGGCTCATATCTGGTCCTTGATAACAAAGACAATAATCTGTCATCGCCTTCAGATATCTGAAAATTCTTTTCACTGCCTTCCAGTGTCTCGATCCTGGGTTTGACTGGAACCTACCGACTAAGCCAGCATAGCCGATCGGGACAGTACACAACATAGTATACATTCAACTACCTATAATCGCATATGGTTTTTATTCATGTCGTATTTCATTTGGAGTCTTGGGACTCATACTTCAAGACTTTCGCAATAGGTGTCTCTCAAACAGCAAATGTACATGTTGAAATGTTGTAACATCTTAGTAATATAAGACTCTTGTGACAAACCCAAAGTCTCTTTGATCGATCGGATGATCTTAACCCCTAAGATGTATTGACTTCTCCCATATCTATTGTGTCAAATTGAGAAGACAACCACTTTTGACTTCTTCAATAAAACCTATGTCATTTCTCGCTATCAAGATATCATCAACATATAATGATAAAATGACATACTTTCCTTTTCCTTCTTTAGGAAAACGCAATGATCCTCATTGATCATTTCAAACCATAAGATAAAACCACTTTGTTAAATCTTATGTTCCATTGTCTTGACGCTTGCTTGACCCATATATAGATTTCTTCAATCTACATACTTTATCCTCTTGGCCTAAAGCAACGAAAACCTTCGAACCATATAGATTTCTCGTCAAGCTCACCGTTAAGGAAAGCGGTTTTGACATCCATCTGATGTAATTCCAAGTCATAATGCGCCACAAAGGCCAAGATAACTCGGATTGACACAAACTTCACTACGGGAGAAAATGTCTCTTCAAAATCAATACCCTCTTTGGGTAAATCCTTTTGCAACCAAACGAGCCTTGTATCGGTTAATCGATCCATCAGACTTCCTCTTTATTTTTAGAATCCACTTATTCCCAATGGCCCTTCGGCTAGGAGGAAGATCGACTAACTCCCAAACTTGATTCCGAATCATTGACTCCATCTCTTCTTCCATTGCACTTTTCCACTTATCTCTAACCCTACATCCCAACGCATCCTCAACTCGACAGGTTCATCTTCGCTAACCGGGAGTGTCATATTGCCTCTCATTCTCAATATCAAACCTCCTTTTAGGTATGATCTTACGAACACTTTTCCGTAAGTTGGGCTGTTGAGAAGTCACCCCGTGATCAGGCACATTACTCCCACTCGGTTGACTAGGTTCAGGTATCCCACTGGACATCTGACTTGTTGATAACGACTCATCCTCCTCATAAAGAGGAACTGTCTTATCAACTTCACCTCTTGTTGGGAACTCAGTTTCGAGAAAAGTGGCATCTCTCGACTCAATCTCAGAGATTGTCCCATCTTGTTGCTCACCTATAAAAACATAACCTTTTGAGGTATCAGAATATCTTATAAAGATACACTTCTTACCTCTAGGTCCTAGTTTTCCATATTTGTGAGAACTATTATGAACGTAGGCAGCTGACCCCCAGGGTCTCAGATTGCTCAAATCTGGTTTTCTGCCCGTCCAACGTTCATATGAGGTTGATGGAACTGACTTTGAAGGCACTTTGTTAAGTATATAGGCCGCAGCTAGTAATGCATCTCCCCAATAGGAGACTGGCAAATTAGCCTGCGCCATCATAGACCTAACCATTTCAAGAAGAGTCCTATTTCTTCTTTCAGCAACCCCATTTTGCTGTGGAGTTCCTGGGATCGTTAGTTGTCTAATAATCCCTTTATCATTACATGTCGTCTTGAACAAATCAGACAGATATTCACCCCCACGGTCAGTGCGTAAGGCCTTAACCTTACGTTCCGTTTGATTCTCAACTTCGTTCAAATAACGAATGAAATAATCCAACGCTTCAGATTTTTGAGAAATCAAATACACATGACCATACCTAGTGAAATCATCAATAAATGTAATGAAGTAGGAAGCTCCATGCCTAGCCTTCACACTCATCGGACCATAAATATCCGAATGAATCAATTGCAATGGCAAGTCTGCTCTAATAGCCTTTCCAAATGGTTTCCTAGTTGCTTTTCCAGTAAAACAATGCTCACATATAGACAAGCTAATCTTAGCACGAGAGCCCAATAAACCCTCTCTAGCTAATCGATTCATGCGATCTTGTCCTATATGTCTCAATCTAGCATGCCAAACCTCATCAGTTATATCCGCATTACTAGTAAGAGCAATGTTTGAAAAACAACTATGAATCGCACAATTCACTTCAGGCACCACATCTAGTACCATAAAACTATTAGATAAATAACCATATCCGATTGACACAGAGTCAATCTTAAGTTCTACACAGCGACTGAAAAAATTTACAGAGTACCCCAAATCAAGAAGACAAGTAACATATATAAGATTCCTTCGAATCTCTGGAGCATACAAGACATCATGCATAAATAAAGTACTTCCACCACGAAGGTTAAGTTTACAAGTGCCGACTCCCTTGACTTCGACTCTTGCATTGTTTCCTACATAGATCCATTTGTTGCCGGTAATTGCGTTACTCCACATATGTAACCCGCTCTCGAGCTACATGGTTGGTTGCTCCGAATCTATAATCCACAAAGGATAAGAATCAGCCATCAACACAGTACTAACAACAAAATGCTCAGAAGACAGTCTAGAAGTTACCTTCTTTGGCTCAGACACTCCAGAGCAAAGTGGCCCTTCTTGCCTTAAAGCAAGATAACTTGCTTTTAGGTTTCTTCCTGTCTTCTTCTTCTTGATTTGATCCTTCCCATGTGATATAGCGTTTTTATTCTTTCCCTTTCCTTCTTGTACCATTTCTTCTTGGATCCGGATGAT
The DNA here is from genome assembly GCA_025175895.1 of Wurfbainia villosa. Taxonomy (NCBI): domain Eukaryota; kingdom Viridiplantae; phylum Streptophyta; class Magnoliopsida; order Zingiberales; family Zingiberaceae; genus Wurfbainia; species Wurfbainia villosa. The sequence goes on from CM045998.1 coordinate 451,828, forward strand.
CCAGTGAGCC